>CM076579.1:1194733627-1194881930 GCA_034641835.2 Pinus albicaulis
ATCACCTGCCTCGCCCCAGCTTGAACTCTGCAAAGGTCTGACCTTATCCCCGGACCCAAAATCTGTTTTCCCATTACTCCAGCGAAAACCCAAAAAACCAAAAATCAAACATACCTATCTCTTTACTAGCCTAAAATCAGTTCTTATTGTAAGTCATCTCGCATCCCATTGCTTATTTTCTCGAGATTGACGGAGAGAGCCCTCTCCTGTCCTCGTAGGGCTAGCTACGAGGCTGAGCGTGGTTTGATGTAGCCTTGAGTTTTACTTCATTTCAGCCTGAGGTAGATTTGAGTGCTAACAGGTGCTGCTTGATATTTAGCCACAAGTCCTACTGCCAACATAATGTCTGGTCTAGATGTTGTTAGGTATAGAAGACTTCCTATCATGGATCTGTAAAGTCTTTGATCTATATCAGCAGATCCATCATCAACACATAGCTTGCATCCAGTGATCATGGGAGTTGACACAGGTTTGTAGTTTTCCATTTTGAACTTTTTCAACATCTCTTTTAAGTATTTTTCTTGTGAGATGAATGTACCTGTGTTCTTTTGCTAAATTTGAAGTCCTAAGTAGAAGGTGAGCTCTCCAATCATAGACATCTCAAACTCTGATTTCATCTCTTCAACAAATCCTTTTGCTAACTCATATTTGTTGCTTCCAAACATGATGTCATCAACATATACTACAACAATCACGAGTTCATTTTGATTGGCCTTTATGTATAGATTGCTGTCTACTCCTCCTCTCTTAAAGCCTTGTTTTTGCAAGTACTTATCCAACCTTGAATACCAAGCACGAGGAGCTTGTTTAAGCCCATATAGAGCCTTCTTTAGTCTGCACACATAGTCTTCTTTATCTGTTAATGAGAATCCTTCAGGTTGTTCCATGTAGACTTCTTCTAGATCTCCATTCAGGAAGGAAAATTTCACATCCATTTTATATACCTTGAAGTCATGGTAGCATGAAAAGGCCAAAAAAATTCTGATAGCTTCCATTCTGGCTACAGGGGAAAATGTTTCATCATAATCAAGACCCTCAATTTGTGAATATCCCTTGCAGACAAGTCTAGCTTTATTTCTGATTACTTGTCCTTGTTCATTCATCTTGTTCTTGAATACCCATTTTGAGCCTATGACATTTTTCTCAGTGGGTCTTGGAACTAATTCCCAGGTATTTTTCTTCTCAATTTGGTCCAATTCTTCATTCATAGCATTCACCCAATACTTGTCCTTGCTGGCTTCTTCAAACTTCTTTGGCTCTACTTGCGATAACATAGCTAGGTATACCTCTTCTGTCTGTTCAGTTAGCTGTCTTCTTGTCTGGACTCCTACACTCTTGTCCCCAATGATTTGATCTTCTGGATGGTTATTTTGAGTGTATCTTGAGGGGGCTTTCGAGTTCAGTTCAGGATCTTCTGTTGTCTTGCTTATTTCATCATCATCTTGGTTCTCTTCTTCATGATCTTTTGGAGGATTTCTGCAGTCTGTACTTCTTGTCTTGTTTGGTAGTTCTTCATCAAATCTTACATCAATTCTTTCCACAATCTTTCAAAGTGTCTTGTTGTAGCACCTGTAACCTTTACTCTTGGATGCATATCCTAAAAATATTCCTTCATCTGCTCTTGCATCAAACTTCCCCAGATTTTCATCATTATTATTTATGTAAAAATCGCTTCCAAAGACTCTAAAGTGCTTGATTGATGCTGGTTTACCATGCCATAGGTCATAAGGAGTCTTGTCACTGTTTGGTCTTAAATGAGCTTTGTTAAGAATATGCACAGCTGTGTGTACTGCTTCTACCCAGAAGGTTTTGGGAATGTTACTTTCTTGCATTATGGCTCTGGAAATTTGTTGTACAGACCTGTTTTGTCTCTCTGCCACTCCATTATGTTGAGGTGTCCCTGCAATAGTAAACTGTTGTTTTATCCCATGTTCATTGCATAGGTCTGCAAAGTCATAGTCTGTGAATTCACCTCCTCTGTCTGATCTGATGCACTTTAGCTTGCATCCTGTTTGATTTTCTGCCAATGCCTTGAATATCTTGAATTTCTCAAGTGCTTCCGATTTATATTTGAGAAATTCAACCCATGTCATTCTTGAGAAATCATCTATTATCAGCATGAAGTAGGATTCTCCACTTGGTGTTTTATTTCTTGAAGGTCCACACAGGTCCATGTGTACAAGCTGAAGTGGCCTACTTGTTGATAGCTCATCTTTGGTCTTAAAGGATATCCGGGTCTATTTTCCCAATTGGCAAGATTTGCATATGGTATTTGAAGGCCTTTTTATTGCTGGCATACCTCTGACTGCTTTCTTCTTGCTCAGCCTGATGATACGGTCGAAGTGAAGATGTCCCAATCTCCTATGCCATAACCATGACTCCTCAAGTTTGCTAAGATGGCATGCTTCATTCTCTTCTTTCACAATGTAGACATTACTCTCTGTTCGAACACATTTGATCAGAGTCCTTCCTGTGGTGCTTGATCTGACTTCACAGTCTTGTGCTCTAAAAATAACTTCACAGCCTTTATCACACATTTGACTAACACTCAACAAATTTGCTTTAAGCCCATCCAAAAATAGTACATCTTGGGCCTTTCCTCTGCCATTATCTAGACTGACTGAGCCTTTTCCTTTGATTTTCCCTGCTTTGTCATTGCCAAAAGTAACATTTCCAGATTTCTTTTCATCTAAGGTTATAAACTTGCTTCTATCTCCAGTCATATGCTTTGGGAAACCATTGTCCAAATACCATTGGATTTTTAGGTCTTGAGCTGTTAGAGCCAGGTCACATTTATTCACCTTCTTTTTCCACTGCATGCATCCTTTTGTTTGGCACCTTTTTTGAGATAATGACCCACATTCTCTGAGAGGACATTTGGAAGGCATATGTCCAATTTTACTGCATACACAACATTTAATCATATTTTTAGCAGAATTATGAGTATGAGTAAACTCTCCATGATTCATGAACCTCCTTGAGGTTTTGAACATCAATCTTTGTCCATATTTTCTGCATTCAATGATTTTATGGCCAAATTCCTTACAGTAAAAAAAGTATCCATAGAAACAATTTGCATACCTGATGAAAGTTTGTCTTCTCCATTTGTTTGCTTGAGACAATCTCTTCACTGTTTGCATCCTTTGCTGGTTTGAATTAATCCTCCTTGTATGACAGTATGCAGCAATATGTCCCAGCTTGTGGCAGGTATAACAGGTGGCATTTTTCATAGGAGGGAAGAATCTCCTTTGATGGCTTCCAAATTTGACATACTCAGGGGTATATGAGCCTTTTTCTGTTGGCTGAGTATTTATTTCATTCTTTGTTATTAGAGGTTCCTTCTGGTTTCTATCTCCTTCATTGCATGTTTCTTCTTTTGTAGGAATCATTTGAGCTGCTTCATCATCCTTATTTTCTTTTACAAAAATAATATCTTTGTTTTCCTTTTCTTTGCCTTTACTTGATTCTCCTTCATAGCCTATCCCAGTTTTTATCAGAGGAGATCTTTGAGAATCTAGAATTTCATTCAACTTACATGAGCTTTTCATTTGAGAAGAATTTATTGACACTTTCCTTTGGGAATTCTCTAATTTCTTCCTCAAGCATACTACTTCTTCTTCCAATTTCTCTTGTTCCTGAATTTTATCCTTGATTTGCTTAAGTAAAATGTCTTCTACCTTCTTGGCTTCTTCAAGCTCTACTTTCAACTGAATGAGAACTTCTGAATTTTGTTCTTCTCTTACATACTTGAGAATAATATCTTTCTGTTTTTTGCACTTCAGTTTGAGTCTGTCAATTTCCTCCAGGGCACTTCTTAGCTCCCCCTCAAGATCAACTTCACCTTCTTCTTCATCTTCTAGAAGGAGTCCGTCAAGCTCTTCTATGGCCATCAACATAAATTCAGAGGTTCCTTCTTCACTTGAGGGTTCATCTGAGTCTTCAGATGCACTACTGTCTTGTTGAGCATAGAAAGATTTTCTATTGAATTTCTTTCCTTTCTGCCAGTTCTTTGATATCGTTTTCTCTGATTCTTGAGCCTGATTCCTTGTTTTCTTATGAGGACACTTAGCAACATAGTGTCCAAATCTTCCACAGTTAAAGAATTTAAATGGAAGTTTACCTTTATATTTACCTGAGCCTCTATCCAGTTTCTTGACAAATTTGGCCTCTTCTTCATCAGATCAAGAGCATATATATTCCTTTTCTTCTTTCTTCTTCTCTGTCTTAAAGGCCGCCTCCCTCACATTTGACTTCCTTTGTGGCTGTCTCATCTCATAGGCTGTTAGATTTCCAAGTAACTGGTTCATGGTCAACGTTTCCCAATCAATTGTTTCTTCTATGGCAGAAACCTTGGGGTTGAAGCTGGGTGGAAGAGATCTTAGAATATTTTGTACAATTACACATTCTGGTATGGTTTCTCCAAGGGCTTTCATATTATTAACAATTTCTGCAACTCTTAAGAAGAAGCTGCCAATATCTTCATCATCATTCATTTTTAAATTTTCAAACTGAGCTCTATATACTTGAAGTTTGGCTGTCTTCACCTTTTTGTTTCCCTCATGGATATTTTCAAGAGTATCCCACATTTATTTGGTAGTCTTGCTGTGCATTACTTTGATAAATTCAACCTCACATAGTCCATTTAAGATTTCATTCATGGCCTTTGCATTAGCTACAAAATCTTGTTTGGCTTCCTTTTATGAGTCAGTTTCCTTTGGGGCATATCCAAATTCCACAGCTGCCCAAAATTCTATTCCTAGAGACATTATGTAAGTTCTCATTCTGATTTTCCAGAAGGCATACTTTGCACTGGTGAAGAAAGGGGCTTTGTTAGTTGAACATCCTTCTTGACTAGCCATCCTGGGGACCTAGGATCTCCTTTCAGTTGTTAAACTGATACAAAAGGAACCTGCTCTGATACCAATTGTTGAAACCTTAGTTAAACTGAGAGGGGGGGGGGTGGGGGGTGAATCAGTTTAACACATTCATGAATTTTGTTGGAACACCTAATCCTACAAGGGTAGGTGTGGAATGCGAAAAGTCACAATGGAGTCCAAGTGACCTTGGAATGTGAAACCAAGAGTCACACCATTGTATTATAAATGTACATCATGTATAATGGAAAAATAAGAAAGCCTCACGCTTATCTTTCATTGTGTGTTGAGTCTCTTGTGTGTGTGTGCTTATCTTTCTCATACACCATGTGTGTGTTTAACATGGTATCAGAGCGGGCGATTGCTGGCCCTGCTCCAAATTGAGTGAGCCATTTGTGTTTATGGCCTATGCATATCTGCAAAAATTCTTGACATTTTTGCATCATTTAGAGACTTTCTGCAACAGTCCTTTTTGCTGCATTCATCAGTCAAAGATTTTCTGCAGCATTCAGAAATCTGCTTTGAAAAGAAGAAGCATTCAGAAATTGGCAGCATTGGTTTTGAGAAGGAGCAACATTCAAAATCCCAACACTCAGAAATTGGTTTTGAAGAAGAGCAGCACTGCACATCTGAAGGTTGATTTCTTCCTGCAATTTCTGCCCATTAAATTCTGAATTTTGGAGAGCTGTTGGAAAATAGTGTTTAAAGAAGGTTTCTGAAGAAGTTTCTGGTTTTTATTAGAAAAATTTCTGAGTTTTTCCATTGAAAAATTTCTGCAATTCTGGGTTTTTCTACTGCTGGAAAATATTCTCTGCTGCTGGGCTATTAAAAAAAAATAAAATTCTGGGTTTTATTGGCAATCTACTGTTGCATTTCAGTACTTTAAATTTGTACTGTTGCCCTCATTTCTGCAATTTTTACCAGCTGTTTTAAGTGAAATCTCTCTCTGCTGTTTTAAAATAAAAATAAAAATAAAATAAAAAAATAAAAAATAAAAAATAAATTTTTTTTTTGAATAGGGCTCGGCCCTCTCCCTACCAGTCCACATTTCTATATGCATTACCCACCTACAGCACCTGCGCTTCCCTCACCATATCACTCGGCCTTACAACCCTCATACGCCCAGCTCTCACACACTACAATCTACCGCTCTCAACTCACCACGCCACAACTCCCCCTTACTCCGTCCAACACTCCCCACTCGCTCTACCCGACGCTCCCCTACACACCAAACCCACCCGCCTGCAACTCTACAGTGCTCTCCCCCCTGCAATCTCACACGCGGCCTCCCTCTACGACTACGGCCTGCCCACATTCCCATACCCCTCAACACCGCCACCTCAATGCTCTTGCAACCTCACGCTGCTTACCTACGCTCTGCAAACCCTCCATATCCCACTCCCTCATCTCACCCTTCGCTCTCTCACTCGACCCTTCTCCTACCCCATTCCTATTTGCTCTATAAACGCTCCTACCCGCACACTCCCATCCCACAACTCCGCGCACCCTCCCCAACCCTGCGCCTACTCCCCCATCAACCTCACCCTATTCCTTTCTCAACGCCCTCACCACCGCGGCCCCTAACCCCAACCCCCTATGCCTCTACTTCCCTACCCGTCTCCCACGTCGAATCCCCCTCCGCTGCACATACAACACGCCTCCTTATTGCTCCACGACAACGCTCCCAAGTCACAGCATCCTACCCGTCCTCTCTATCAATCTGCCCTCCCTTCTGCATAAGCTACGCCCTTCCCCTCCACTTTACAATACCGCCCCTCTCCATTGCAATACCGCCCCTCCATTTTACAATACCGCCACATCTCTTTTAATTTTTTTTTATTTTCAACCATTTAAAATAACACTGCCCCCCCCATATACTTAACACCGCCCCCCATTTTTTAATCCCACTTTTAATTCCTCTCCCCCACCACCTTTAAATTTTTATTCCTTCCCATTTTTAATTATTCCCATTAATTCCCGTCTCTTTTTAACTATTCCCATTAAACTATTTTTTAATTATTTTTTAATTAATCTATTTTTTAATTTAATTAAAAAAAAAAAAAAAAAAAAAAAAAAAAAAAAAAACCAGAGAGAGAGAGAGGAAAGAGAATATGAACAGTAGAAATGAAGGAAATGGAATATGAAGAAGATGGAATATACATAGAGAAAATTGCAGATTTACATTGTGATTTGTGGCATTGATTTGAAGGGTGATTTTCTGAAGAATTTTACATGAGAAGACAAGTTTGCCATCATTGCAAAATAGCTCTTTGAAGGAAAATTCAGCTGCCTTAAAGGCTTCTTGCACAAGTTGTTTTTGCTGCGCATTCAAATATTTTGCAGAGATTTTGTATTGAACTCACATTGTGAGTGAATATTTCTTCTTCATTCATAGTTGCAATCAGTATTTGAGTTGTTGGAAATTGTTGACTGTCCTCCATCATTTGAGGAGCACACTTTGTACTTGAGATTTCCATAGTTGGAAATTCTTTGCAGTCATTTGTATTTGTTGAATCACATTGTAAACGGGTGCATTCGGTTGTAGCCGACACCCTTTCATTTTTGAGCCTAAGTTGTTGAAAATGGCTAAAATCAATGAGGCATTAGAGTTGTTGAATAGCCTCATTCATTCAAATGTTCATGACATGATAAAAATGAGCAAATATGATCTTTGTAATATTCAAAGTTGTTTGCTAGATGCACAAGAAAAGATCGAGTTTTTGCAGTTGGAATCTCAGCTCCAACAAGATGAACTTCAACAAAAGAGCCTGATACCAAAAATGGTGGTCATGTACAAGCTTCGACGTCAGATCAAGCGAGCCTGAGCCACAATCTCTCATTCCATGTTCAGAGTTGTAGCCAGCAGTTCAAGCGAGCCTGAGCCACAATTCGTCATTCCAGATTCAGAGATGTAGCCAGAGATATGGATGCCCATGAGCATGCCTTCGGTTGGTGGAAAACCTTAAACCATCATCTTTGGTTGGTGGATAACCTAAAACCATCATAGGTAGTAGACCTCCCTTCTTTTAGGTCGAAGGTCTCCCTTTCATATATGAGGAACACTTCCTCTAGCAGAAGCCTTCAGCTTAGCAGCCTTCAGCTTCTTGCCAGCTTTGGTTGAGTTCCAGGAAATGCTTCAAAGCATTCCAGTTGTTGGTAATCCTAAAACCATCACAGGTAGTAGACCTCCCTTCTTTTAGGTCGAAGGTCTCCCTTTTTTATGAGGGACAATTCCTCTAGCAGAAGCCTTCAGCTTCTTGCCAGTTTTGGAAGAGTTCCGGGAACTGCAACAAGTTTTGCGTTCCAGTGTTTGTGGTCATCTTAAAACCACCTCTTTTTTCCAACATTTCAGAGAGTTGATTCAGCCCAAGTGCTGCCATGTATACTTTGCAGATTTGTATTACAACTCTTTTCTTGGACTCACACATACCCCTTCGGATTAAGGGGGGATGTTGGAACACCTAATCCTACATGGGTAGGTGTGGAATGAAAAAAGTCACAATGGAGTCCAAGTGACCTTGGAATGTGAAACCAAGAGTCACACCATGGTATTATAAATGTACATCATGTATAATGGAAAAATAAGAAAGCCTCACGCTTATCTTTCATTGTGTGTTGAGTCTCTTGTGTGTGTGTGCTTATCTTTCTCATACACCATGTGTGTGTTTAACATGGTGTTTAACAAATTTTTAAAATTTTCATTAGCTTATTTACAACTTAGTTTCATAATCAACTTTATATGTGAAAAATATTTATATGTAAGCAGCAAGTATTAAAATCAAGTGACAACAAACTTATTATGAGAGCAGTAAGTATTAAGCAGATTGACTAGTCCATATCAACACACATGCATCACACACAGAGACAACAGATATAAGTGGAAACCCATAACGGGAGAAAACCACATCTTATTATTGTTGTGATGCAAAGGCAAGCTCCAAGTCCCTCTCACCACTGATTTTCTGTAGGCACCAACCCACAGGAGACTCCAACCTCAGTCAGCTACAACTGACATCTATCAAGCTACAACTTGATAGGGAAGCTCCAACTTCCTCATTCTATCAAAAGAAAACATTTGCTGATTTAACTTGGATATCAGCTCTGTTCTGTACCTTCTTTTGTGCCGTCCCTCAGTCTTCAAATCTGTCTTATAGCATCTCATTCTGCTCCTCCTTCTTCTTATATTCTCTGCCTCAATTCCTCATACTCTGGATTCTCTAACCTCTCTTCTGCATATCAATATGATATCCTTTATACAGTTTTCCTCATAAATGTTCGTATTCTACAGGGAATTCAAAGTGAATAGCCCTGACTCTTCGCCTTCTGCCTCCTCACTTCTTTATCCAGCTCATTCATAAAAATACAACAATTTGTACAAATTTCAATTTTATAGTGGAGTTTTGTTTCCTATGGAGACTTTCCAGTGCATCACAAACAATATAAACCAATTAAAAACATTTACATTTAGTTACAATGTGAATTCCAACTCAACCCATTCAGCCTTTTGGATCACTGCGTGTTGTCTTTTCTGCAGCTGTCTCTGTCTTTTTCTTCTCTGTATGATTTTCTGTTCACTGCTGTTGCGTAACTCCTGCATATATTTAACTGCGCTTTTTATATAACGCAAATCAACTCTCGGCGTAATAATAAAGGCATTTTTAACATATAAACTGCCCTTTCTATATAACGCAAATGCCTCTCGGTGATATAATCATAATAGACCCTTTTAATATATAAAAATCCTTTTCGGTCCCACTAATCGATCTTTTCTTATGCTCCGATGCAATTACACCTCTTGCGATGGTTCCGATGCGATTGATCGCAATCGGAACTTTCAATGGTATGTTCTGCTGTTCTGCTTTACTCCGATGCGATGGTTCACTGTTCACTTCACTGCGCCGATGCAATTGGAATTCTCCGATGCGATTAGCAAAGGCCCCACCATGTAATCAAAATGACTCATATCCGCTGTCCATCCTTTAGCAAATCCGACGACTATCATCTAATCGCTCAATCGCAATCGGAACTTTCAATTTGTTCATCACTCTTTCACCTCCGATGCGATGGTTCACTGTGCTGCACTTTAAGCTGGAACTCAAACATATGAGAATCACCGTTTATAATGTATCGGGTCCGCTTCTTCATCACAATCGCAATCGGAAATTTTATTAACATGTTCCGCTGTTATGTTTTTCTCCGATGCAATTCGTGAGGGTCCCACCTTATAATACTTCGTTTGTTTTAAACCCGAACAATAGAACCTTTTGTTCTTTTAATCTCACGCACAAGAATATAATACATATGCTTTAAATTGTAGCCTTGGTCCCTTGTATATAAAGCGCTATATATATATATATCTTGGAGCCTTTTCTTTATAAGTATCGAATGAATTTGCCTGACAGTCAAAACTCTTTAACCAACCCTCTAAGGAAAAACATAATAAGCCACATTCTTTATTCGAACCTTAGTCTTAATGCTACAAAAGGCGTCCGACTCTTTTGATTACATACATCCGCATATCAACCATTCAACATTTTCTCTAATGGCTAATAACTAACCATTAATGCAACAATTCAGCTGGGCCCACCACAACTTATATCCACATATATAATGTTTTATACGTGCACCCTTTGTGATATTTCATATTCACAATACTGTATTGACATATATTACCTCCTCTATCATATTTCAAACATTATACCATGAATTGAATTAAAACCGACCTTCCGGCCCACAATGCATTGTTACTTACCTTCCGCCTGTTAATTAACTTTTATAATACACACAATACACAGAAATTTGCATAATACTTGGCCCTGCAGCTATGAATGTAGGTTCCACAGCATGTTTTACATAATATATTTCAACAAACGTTAAGACCATTATAACACCCTTTGAATGTATAACGAATAAGCCTCATAAGAACTAAGGTTCAGCTTTAAACTTTGGTTTATGTTTCAATTTTCAACATACGTTTGACTCGGACCCACAGTGCTTTGCCTCAACTAAAATTTTTTCATCGCGCAAGTGTGATCACCGTAGATCTTCCAGCCTTGGCAATCAGACGAACACAGCTAATATCACGTTTTTCTTTGGGCCGAGGGTTAACACACAAAAATTGCGCGATGTAAGTGGTATTCAAATACCACCCAAAGAAACGTGTCCATCAGTGACATAGATCGCGTTCAAAAAGCGAAATCGACTTACCACTCCCAAATGCATGCGATACTGCTGGTATTTTCACCTCTGGTTTTACTATTTATTCAAGGTTCCGCTCTTGACTCAGGGTTCCAGTTCTAA
The DNA here is from genome assembly GCA_034641835.2 of Pinus albicaulis. NCBI lineage: Eukaryota > Viridiplantae > Streptophyta > Pinopsida > Pinales > Pinaceae > Pinus > Pinus albicaulis. The sequence continues at coordinate 1,194,744,802 of CM076579.1, forward strand.
TGATTATGCTTCAAAGTTTATTTGTCCTCCATATTTTGTTTACATGCGCAGTTTGTGTATTAAACCTGCATTATAACTAAAGTGTATATTTATCAGTTTATTCCTTTTGCCTTTCGGTTCCGCTCATTCTACATGGTTCCACATCCTCTTTCTTCATTTCAAAATGGATTTGTTAACGGCTCTCCTCTGTATTCTCTGTCTCTGTTTCACTGTACTCTCTGCAACCTTTCTCTACTGCTCGATCGTTTCATTTCACGGCTCTGCCTCTGTATTCTCTGTCTCTGCCTCTGTTTCACTGTACTCTCTGCAACCTTACTTTGCTGCTCGACTCACTCTATAGTTTCTCTGTATTCTCTGCATATTCTGCAGTCTGGGCTGCTTCAAATGCCCCTGATTTGCAGCTGTTCGACCCTCTACATCCTCTTCAGATCTCTGCTGCCTCTCTGTTGCTACTTTACCTCTTTTGCTCTCTTTGCCTTTCAACAGTCTTCCTTTTGCTATCTCTCTGCATCTATGCTGTCTCCTTTGCCATCTCTTTTGCCATCAATGACAACATTTCCAACAACATGTTACCCAACATGGAACTCCTTATGCACCCTATGCCGATACGCATAGATTTTTTGTTTAGCCCATGCCACCTTCAAATTCTGCCTAATGACATGAATTTTCCGCTCCATCTCCTTCAACATATTAGGCCTAATAAGAGCCTTGATCATTGGAGCACTCTAGTTGATAGGAGTATTGCAACTCCTTCCATAAAGTGCCTCAAACATACTCATCTTCATATATTCTTTGTATCCATTTTTGTAGGAAAATTATACAAGAGGAAAATACTCTTCTCACTTCCTGGGCTGGTTCATAACATACATCCTCAACATGTCTTCGAGAATCATAATTTTCATCTTTGTTTTCCCTTCCTTTTTAGGATGATAAGTTGTATTGAAGGCCAACTGTGTTCCCAAACATGCAAACAATTCCTTCTAAAACTTTGAAGAGAACTTGGCATCTCTATTTGACATATTGTTCTTGGGAACTCTGTGTAATCTTCTGAATTCCCTTATGAATAATTTTCCCACTTCACTAGATGAATTGATGGATTTTACAGCTGTAAAATGAGCCATCTTTCTCAACTTTTCAATAACCACCATGGTGGCCTCACGATGTTTGGAGGTTCTTGGAAAACAAGTAATGAAATCCATGGACATCACTTTCCACTTCCATTCTATAATTGGAATGGGCTACAATAAGTCTGTTGGATGTCTACATTCAACCTTCACTTGCTGGAATTCCATGCATATGGTGATAAAATAAGCCACTTACTCCTTTATATTAGGGCAATAATAAAATTTATTGATGGCCATGCGAGTCTTTTGGTATCTTAGATATCCATAATATGTTTTAACATGGAACTCTTTCATTATAAGCATGTTTAAGTCTTCATTATTTGGCACATACATTTTTTTATTGAATTTAATTAAACCATCTTCTGTGAGGTGATATTATTCATCCTTATCATCCTCACTACCCTGTCATATCCTTGATTTTATTTGCTGATATTTCTCATCTTGTTGCCCAATTATTTTGATTATATTTTCAATATCGGTTACATAAGAAATTATGGATGCTAAATGATTCATTTTCACCCTCCTACTGAGTGCATCTACTATTGTGTTCTCTTTTCCATTCATATATATGATTTCAAAATAAAATTCATTGATTATGGTTAGTCATCAGGCCTGCGTTGCATTTAACTTGGGTTGCTCAAATAAATACTTCAGCCCTCCATGATCATTCATTAGGGTGGAATTTCTACCAAGAAGGTAGTGTCTCCACATCTTTAGTGCATGAATAGTGGCAGCTTATTCCAAATCGACAGCTACATAACTATGCTAATGTTCATTTAACTTGCGAGATTCATAGCACACCACTTGAACTTCCTACATCAACACTCCATCGAGTACCTCCTTGCAGGAATCTATGCACACAATGAAATTATTTTCAAGATTTTCTATCCTTAATACTTGTGCATTGGTCAATAACTACTTCAATATATCAAAGCTTGCTAGACAGTCAACTATCCATTTAAATTTCTTTCCCTTGTTTCCATTATCATGAATGTGTTGTCCTTGATGGAAACCTACTCGATGAGTTTTATTTTGATAGCAACCTACTTGATGAAGATGTTAACATGATGTATCTACAAGCCAGTTCAAATGTGATAGAGAAATAAATATGGGTCAGTGACAGAGGAATGATGAAGGTAAAGTTTGACGAAGTATACACAGGTTCTGTGAAGCAAAGTCGTGTACATATGTTGGTATGAAAAAAAAAATTCATGCATATGCAGGTTCTATGAAGCAAAACTGTGTACATATGCAGGTATGATGAAGAGAAGTCGTGTATACACAATTTTGGTGAAGCAAAGTCGCGTACACACACGTGTGTAAAGAAGTAAATGCGTGTACAAATTGCGCACTATAGTTTACTAAATACCAAGGTTAGTTACCATGGTATTGAACCATAGTAATGAGCATGTCAACAGATATTTGATCCCGTCAAAGAATACCATTGGAATTAGTGTGGTTTTGACCCATGGTATTGACTAAGGCCTAAGCTATATAAGGAGATGAATATGAAAGTGTTTGAGCGTGAATATGTGAGAGTGATTGATGATTAATTCAATATGAAGTATGATAGTAAGGTATGGGTTATTAATGAGTGGATGATCTGAAATAAGTGTGCACTCGGTAATACAATGATGGATCAGGATCATTAGACCTGAAATAAATATGCATTATATGATATGCTTATGGGTTGATTAGATCTATGATTTGATTTGTGTTTACTTCTTTGAATGTCGTGATCTGGGTATGTCTGAAGTTTTGAAGTGCAACGCAACTGTAAGTTGAAAAATTATAGATCGATACATGGGTTTGTCTCTAGAAAGGTGTGTACACACACAAATTCTCTTCTGAGTAGTAGCGTATTGATTCTACAATATGGGAATATATGTACATGGGTTTTTATTCCCGAAAAGCGCGTATACACGCAGAAACAATTTATGATAAGCGCATATGAAAGCTAGGGTTTCTGCTGAAGAATATGTCTGATTAGTTTAATTAGTCTTGCTATGTTTATGATATTTGTCAATGAAGTATTCATATTGATCTGGGTTTGATAGTGATGTCTTGAGTATTGATTATGCTCTAGCTATATGTGATGGAAGATAAATTATTGGTTGTTTTATTCAGTGATTGGTTGAATAATTAGTTTCAGTTTGGATATATGGTATTGGGTTTAAATGATGGTAGTGAGTCCAGTCTGAAAATTTGATGAAAAGTGGCCTACAGGTTGTGATGTGTTGAAGCAGGTGGATCCAGTGTGAAAATTTATGAAATTCGGTCCATGATGGTGCTGAGGGTTGGAGCCTTCAGTGAGGAAGTTGAAGCTTCCTACCAGTAGTAGTTGGTGACCAGATCAGGGGGTTGGATCTCCCTTCCAGTGGGTGCCGGTAAACGAGATAAGGGGGTTGAAGCTCCCTTCCAATGGCTGCTAGAGAACGAGTGGAGGTTGTCTGCATGCTGGTATGAGTTTACACCTGTATAATATTGTAAGAAGTTTTCATAATAATAAAATTGAAGACAAAGACGACATCAACGATGGTTTTCTCCCACATTGGGTTTCCACCTTAAATACTAGTGTTCATGTGTCTTTCTCATTTGTGATGCCTTATTCTGTTCTTACTACACATGTTTATTGCTTGTCAAATGTCTGATGAGTCACTGATGGAATGGTTTAAGTTAAACAAATGAGGCTTTAACTGAAATATAAGTTCACTGAATATACACTATTTGTCTGCATAACAATCGCGTACATACGCAGGGTTATTTTAGTAAAGTCGCATACATAAATCAAAGTAATAAAAAAAAAGTTAGGTGAGTTTTAAAATACTGATTCACAACCCTCTTCCTCAATAAATGGAATCCGTGTCCCTTTCTTAGTCATTTAAAGTAATTACAATTATATACAAGAGGGGAAAATGTTAACCATTGGATATCATATTCCCCTCCTACTTGATGGGGAACACCATCCTCGGTGTTCAATAGCCTTAAAAAAACAAACACAACTGATATGGAGACTTATACACACAACTATGTACAACATTTACAATTGCTTCACTCAAAAAATAGGAAGGATATGTTGCCCTCATTTTGTCAACCATTTTTGATGTGGCTTCCTCAGGCCAAAAGTGCCTCCACAACACTTTTTATTTCCTCTATTACTTGATTTTGGAGCATGATTTGTCTCTGATCTAATATGCATAGTGGTTCCAGCTAGAACTCTCTGTCTGGTTCCAACGGTAACACATACCGATTAATTACATGATTAACACCCTGTACATATCGTTTAAGCAACAAAACATGGAAAACATCGTGGAATTTCAACGACGGTGGTAAGGCCAATCTATAGGCCACTGGTCCAATCCTTTCAAGGATCTCAAAAGGCCCACAAAACCATGGTGCTAGCTTGACACATGACCCAATATTCAAGGATATTTTCTTGGGTTTAACTCTCAAGTAAACATGTTCCCGACACACATAGATTTTTTGTTTATCCTTTGCCACCTTCAAATTATGCCTAATGACATAAATTTTCCACTCCATCTCCTTCAACATATCAGGCCTAATAAGAGCCTTGATCATTGGAGCACTCTAGCTGATAGGAGTTTTGTAACTCCTTCCATAAAGTACCTTGAACATACTCATCTTCAGAGATTCTTTGTATCCATTTTTGTAGGAAAATTGTATAAGAGAAAAATACTCTTCCCACTTCCTGGGCTGGTGCATAACATACATCCTCAACATGTCTTAGAGAATCCTAATTTTCCTCTTTGTTTTCCCTTCTATTTGAGGATGATAAGTTGTACTAAAGGCCAACTGTGTTCCAAAATTGCAAACATTTCCTTCCAAAACTTTAAAGAGAACTTGGAATCTCTATTTGAGATATTGTTCTTGGGAACTCTGTGCAATCTTATGACTTCCCTTATGAATAAATTTTCCACTTCGCTAGATGAATTGGTGAATTTTACTAATGTAAAATGAGACATCTTGCTAAAATTTTCAATCACCACCATGGTGACATCACGTTGTTTGGAGGTTCTTGGCAAACAAGTAATGAAATCCATGAAGATCACTTTCCACTTCCATTCCATAATTAGAATGGGCTACAATAAGCGTGCTGGATGTTTAAATTCAACCTTCACTTGCTGGCATTCCATGCATATGGTGATAAAATAAGCCACTTACTCCTTTAGATTAGGGAAATTATAAAATTTCTTGATGGCCATGAGAGTATTTTGGTATCCTAGATGTCCATAATATGTTTTAACATGGAACTATTTCATTATAATCATGTTTAAGTCTTCATTATTTGGCACATACATTTTGTCCTTGAATTTAATTAAACCATCATCTGTGAGGTGATATTATTCATCCTTATCATGCTCGCTACCCTGTCATATCCTTGCTTTTATTTGCTAATATTTCTCATCTTGTTGACCAATTCTTTTGATTTTATCTTCAGTAGAGGTTACATAAGAAATTATGGATGCTAAATGATTCATTTTCACCCTCCTAGTGAGTGCATTTGCTACTGTGTTCTCTTATATATGATTTCAAAATAAAATTCATCGAGTATGGCTAGCCATCGGGCCTATGTTTTATTTAACTTGGGCTACTTAAATAAATACTTTAGCCCTCCATGATCATTCATTAGGGTGGAATTTCTACCAAGAAGGTAGTGTCTCCACATATTCAGTGCATGAATAATGGTAGCTGAATACATATTAAGAGTTACATAACTATGATAATGTTCATATAACTTGCGAGATTCATAGCACACCACTTGAACTTCCTACATCAACACTCCATCGAGTATCTCCTTGCAGGAATATATGCACAAAATGAAATTCTCTTCAACATGTGCTATCCTTAATACTTGTGCATTGGTCAATAACTACTTCAATATATCAAATCTTGCTAGACAATAAACCGTCTATTCAAATTTATTTCCCTTGTTGTCATTATGATGAATGTGTTGTACTTGATGGAAACCTAATCGATGATTTTTATTTGGATAGCAACCTACTTGATGAAGATGTTAACATGATGTATCTACAAGCCTGTTCAAATGTGATAGCGAAAGAAATATGAGTCAGTGAAGGAGTAATGATGAAGGTAAATTTTAAGGAAGTATACACAGGTTTTGTGAAGCAAAGCCGTGTACATACGCTGGTATGAAAAACAAAAGTAATGTATATGCAGTTTCTATGAAGCAAAACCATGTACATACGCAGGTATGATGAAGAGGATTCATGTATACACAGGTTTGGTGAAGCAAAGTTGCATACACACGCTGGTATGAAGAAGTAAAGGCACGTATAGTTTGCGCACTATAGTTTACCATGGTATTGAACCATAGTAATGATCATGTCAATGGATATTTGACCTTGTCAAAGAATACCATCGACATTAGTGTGGTTTTGACCCATGGTATTGGCTAAGGCCTAAGTTATATAAGGAGATGAATATGCAAGTGTTTGAGTGTGCATATGTGAGAGTGATTGATGATTACTTCAATATGAAGTATGATTGCAAGGTATGGGTTATTAATGAGTGGATGATCTAAAATAAGTATGCACTCGGTAATACAATGATGGATCAGGATCATTAGACCTGAAATAACTATGAATTGTATGATATGCTTATGGGTTGACTAGATCTATGATTTGATGTGTGTTTGCTTCTTTGAATGTCGTGATCTGGGTATGTCTGAAGTTTCAAAGTGCAACGCAACTATAATTTGAGATCTGTACGTGGGTTTGTCTCTAGAAAGGCGTGTGCACACGCAAATTATCTTATGAGTAGTAGCGTATCGATTCTACAGTATGGGAAGATATGTACGTAGGTTTTATTCCCAAAAAGCGCGTATACATGTGGAAATGATTTATGATAAGTGCGTATGAAAGCTAGTGATTCTGCTGAAGAATATGTATGATCAGTCTAATCAATCTTGCTATGTTTCTAATATCTGTCAATGAAGTATTCATGTCGATCTTGGTTTGATAGTGATGTCTTGAGTATTGATGATGCTACTAGCTATATGTGATTGAAGATCAATTATTTTTTGTTTTATTCAGTGATTCAGTGATTGGTTGAATGATCAGTTTCAATTTGGATATATGGTATTGGGCTTAAATGATGGTAGTGAGTCTAGTCTGAAAATTTGATGAAAAGTGGCCTACAGGTTGTGATGTGTTGAAGCAAGTGGATCCAGTGTGAAACTTTATGAAATGTGGTCCACGATGGTGCTGAGGGTTGGAGCCTTTAGTGAGGAAGTTGAAGCTTCCTATCATTAGTAGTTGGTGACTAGATTAGGGGGTTGGAGCTCCCTTCTAGTGGGTGCTGGTAAATGAGATCAGGGGGTTGAATCTCCCTTCCAATGGGTGCTGGAGAACGAGTGGAGGTTGTAGCCTTCTACAGGTGGGTTTCTGAATGCTGGTATGAGTTTTCACCATTATAATATTGTAAGAAGTTTTCATAATAATAAAATTGAAGACAAAGATGACATCAACGGTGGTTTTCTCCCACATTGGGTTTCCACCTTAAAAACTAGTGCTCATGTGTCTTTCTCATTTCTGATGCCTTATTCTGTTCTTACTACACATGCTTATTGCTTATCAAATGTCTGATGAATCACTGATGGAATGGTTTAAGTTAAACAAATGAAGAATTAACTGAAATATAAGTTCACTGAATATACACTAGTTGTCTGCATAACAATCGCGTACATACGCATGTTTAATTTAGTAAAGTCACATACATAAATCAGATTAATAAAATAAAAAGGTAAGTGAGTTTTAAAATACTTATTCACAACCCTCTTCCTCAATAAATGGAAACGGTGTCCCTTTCTTAGTCATTTAAAGTAATTACAATTATTTACAAGAGGGGAAAATGTTAACCATTGGATATCATAGTCCCCTCCTACTTGATGGGGAACACCATCCTCGGTGTTCAAAAGCCTTAAAAAACAAACACAACTGATATGGAGATTTATACACACAACTATGTACAACATTTACAATACATTTACAATTTTCTTCACTCAAAAAGTAGGAAGGATATGTTGCCCTCATTTGGTCAACCATTTTTGATGTGGCTTCCTCGGGCCAAAAGTGCCTCCATAACACTTTTTATTTCCTCTATTACTTGGTTTTGGAGCATGATTTGTCTCTGATATAATATGCATAGTGGTTCCAGTTGGAACTCTCTGTCTGGTTCCAACGGTAACACATACCGATTAATTACATGATTAACACCCTGCACATATCTTTTAAGCAATGAAACATGGAAAACATCATGGAATTTCACCGATGGTGGTAAGGCCAATGTATAAGCCATTGGTCCAATCCTTTCAAGGATCTCAAAATGCCCACAGAACCATGGTGCTAGCTTGACACATCACCTAATATTCAAGGATAATTTATTGGGTTTAACTCTCAAGTAAAAATGTTCCCGACACATAGATTTTTTGTTTATCCTGTGCCACCTTCAAATTCTGCCTAATGACATGAATTTTCTGCTCCATCTCCTTCAACATATCAGGCCTAATAAGATCCTTGATCATTGGAGCACTCCAGCTGATAGGAGTTTTGCAAGTCCTTCCATAAAGTGCCTCAAACATACTCATCTTCAGAGATTCTTTGTATCCATTTTTGTAGGAAAATTATACAAGAGGAAAATACTCTTCCCACTTCATGGGCTGGTGCATAACATACATCCTCAACATGTCTTAGGGAATCCTATTTTTCCTCTTTGTTTTCCCTTATGTTTGAGGATGATAAGCTGTACTGAAGGCCAACTGTGTTCCAAACTTGCAAACAATTCCTTCCAAAACTTTGAAGAGAACTTGGCATCTCTATTTGAGATATTGTTCTTGAGAACTCTATGGAATCTTATGACTTCCCTTAAGAATAATTTTTCCACTTCACTATATGAACTGGAGAATTTTACTTCTGTAAAATGAGACAAATTGCTCCACTTTTCAATCACCACCATGGTGACATCACACTGTTTGGAGGTTCTTGGCAAACAAGTAATGAAATCCATGGAGATCACTTTCCACTTCCATTCTATAATTGGAATGGGCTACAATAAGCATGCTGGATGTGTAAATTCAACCTTCACTTGCTAGCATTCCATGCATATGGTGATAAAATAAACCACTTAATCCTTTACATTAGGCCAATAATAAAATTTCTTGATGGCCATGTGAGTCTTTTGGTATCCCAGATGTCCATAATATGTTTTAACATGGAACTATTTCATTATAATCATGTTTAAGTCTTCATTATTTGGCACATGCATTTTGTTCTTGAATTTAATTAAACCATCATCTGTGAGGTTATATTATTCATCCTTATCATCCTCGCTACCCTGTCATATCCTTGCTTTTATTTGCTGATATTTCTCATCTTATATCCCAATTATTTTGATTTTATCTTCAATATTGGTTACATAAGAACTTATGGATGCTAAATGATTCATTTTCACCTCCTAGTGAGTGCATCTGCTACTGTGTTCTCTTTTCCATTTATATATATGATTTCAAAATAAAATTCATTGAGTATGGCTAGCCATTGGGCCTATGTTGCATTTAACTTGGGCTTCTCAAATAAATACTTCAGCTGTCCATGATCATTCATTAGGGTGGAATTTCTACCAAGAAGGTAGTGTCTCCACATATTCAGTGCATGAATAGTGGCAGCTGATTCCAGATCGCGAGTTACATAACTATGCCAATTTCATTTAACTTGTGAGATTCATAACACACCTCTTGACCTTCCTACATCAACACTCCATCGAGTACCTCCTTGGAGGAATCTATGCAAAAAATTAAGTTCTTTTCAAGATCTGTTATCCTTAATACTTGTGCAGTGGTCAATAACTACTTCAATATATCAAAGCTTGCTAGACAATCAACTATCTATTCAAATTTCTTTCCCTTGTTTGCATTATGATGAATGTGTTGTCCTTGATGGAAACCTACTCTATGATTTTTATTTTGATAGCAACCTACTTGATGAAGATGTTAACATGATGTATCTACAGGCCTGTTCAAATGTGATAGAGAACGAAATACGAGTTAGTGATAGAAGAATGATGAAGGTAATATACAGGTTCTATGAAGCAAAGCCGTGTACATACGCTAGTATGAAAAAAAAAAGTCATGTATACACAAGTTCTGTGAAGCAAAACCATGTACATACACAAGTATGATGAAGAGAATTTGTGTATACACAGGTTTGGTGAAGAAAAGTTGCATACACACGTGGGTATGAAGAAGTAAAGGCACGTACAGTTTGCGCACTATAGTTTACCATGGTATTGAACCATATTAATGATCATGTCAATGGATATTTGACCCCGTCAAAGAATACCATCGACATTAGTGTGGTTTTGACCCATGGTATTGGCTAAGGCCTAAGCTATAGAAGGAGATGAATATGCAATTTTTTGAGTGTGCATATGTGAGAGTGATTGATGATTAGTTCAATATGAAGTATGATTGGAAGGTATGGGTTATTAATGAGTGGATGATCTGAAATAAGTATGCACTCATTAATACAATGATGGATCAGGATCATTAGACCTGAAATAGCTATGAATTGTATGATATTCTTATGGGTTGACTAGATCTATGATTTGATGTGTGTTTACTTCTTTGAATGTTGTGATCTGGGTATGTTTGAAGTTTCAAAGTGCACCACAACTATAACTTGAGATATGTACGTGGGATTGTCTCTAGAAAGGTGTGTACACACAAAAATTCTCTTCTGAGTAGTGGCGTATTGATTATATAATATGGGAATACCTGTACGTAGGTTTTATTCCCGAAAAGCGCGTATACATGTGGAAATGATTTATGATAAGCACGTTTGAAAGCTAGTGTTTCTGCTGAAGAATATGTATGATCAATCTAATCAATCTTGCTATGTTTCTACTATCTGTCAATGAAGTATTCATGTTGATCTGGGTTTGATAGTGATGTCTTGAGTATTGATGATGCTACTAGCTATATGTGATTGAAGATCAATTATTGTTTGTTTTATTCAGTGATTCAGTGATTGGTTGAATGATCAGTTTCAATTTGGATATATGGTATTGGGCTTAAATGATGGTAGTGAGTCTAGTCTGAAAATTTGATGAAAAGTGGCCTACAGGTTGTGATGTGTTGAAGCAGGTGGATCTAGTGTGAAAATTTATGAAATGTGGTCCACGATGGAGCTGAGGGTTGGAGCCTTTAGTGAGGAAGTTGAAGCTTCCTACCAGTAGTAGTGGGTGACCAGATCAGGGGGTTGGAGCTCCCTTCCAATGGGTGCTGGTAAACGAGATCAGGGTGTTGAAGCTCCCTTCCAATGGGTGATGGATAACGAGTGGAGGTTGTAGCCTTATGTAGGTGGGTTTCTACATGCTGGTATGAGTTTGCGCTAGTATAATATTGTAAGAAGTTTTCATAATAATAAATTGAAGACAAAGGCTACATCAACGGTGGTTTTCTCCCACATTAGGTTTCAACCTTAAATACTAGTGCTCATGTGTCTTTCTTATTTGTGATGCCTTATTCTGTTCTTACTGCACATGTTTATTGCTTATAAAATGTTTGATGAATCATCGATGGAATGGTTTAAGTTAAACAAATGAGGAATTAATTGAAATATAAGTTCACTGAATATACACTAATTGTCCTCATAACAATTGCGTAAATATGCATGTTTAATTTAGTAAATTCGTGTACATAGATCAGAGTAATAAAATAAAAAGTTAAGTGAGTTTTAAAATACTAATTCACAAACCTCTTCCTCAATAAATGGGATCTGTTTCCCTTTCTTAGTCATTTAAAGTAATTACAATTATTTAAAAGAGGGGAAAATGTTAACCATTGGATATCATATTCCCCTCCTACTTGATGGGGAACACCATCGTCGGTGTTCAATAGCCTTAAAAAAACAAACACAAATGATATGGAGATTTATACACAGAAATATGTACAACATTTACAATGCATTTACAATTTTCTTCACTCAAAAAATAGGAAGGATATGTTGCCCTCATTTGGTCAACCAATTTTGATGTGGCTTCCTCGGGCCAAAAGTGCCTCCACAACACTTTTTATTTCCTCTATTAATTCGTTTTGGAGTATGATTTGTCTCTGATCTAATATTCATAGTGGTTTCAGTTGGAACTCTCTGTCTGGTTCCAACGGTAACACATGCTGATTAATTACATGATTAACACCCTGTACATATCTTTTAAGCAACGAAACATGGAAAACATCATGGAATTTTACTAATGGTGGTAAGGCCAATGTATAGGCAACTGGTCCAATCCTTTCAATGATCTCAAAAGGCCCAAAAAACCATGGTGCTAGTTTGACACATGACCCAATATTCAAGGATATTTTCTTGGGTTTAACTCTCACGTAAACATGTTCCCGACACACATAAATTTTTTGTTTATCCCGTGCCACCTTCAGATTCTATCTAATGACATGAATTTTTTGCTCCATCTCCTTCAACATATCAGGCCTAATAAGAGCCTTGATCATTGGAGCACTCCAGCTGATAGGATTTTTGCAACTCCTTCCATAAAGTGCCTTGAATATAATCATCTTCAAAGATTATTTGTATCCAATTTTGTAGGAAAATTATACAAGAGGAAAATACTCTTCCCACTTCCTGGGCTGGTGCATGACATACATCCTCAACATGTCTTAGAGAATCCTAATTTTTTTATTTGTTTTCCCTTCTGTTTGAGGATGATAAGCTATACTAAAGGCCAACTTTGTTCCAAACTTGCAAACAATTCCTTCCAAAACTTTGAAGAGAACTTGGCATCTCTATTTGAGATATTGTTCTTGGGAACTCTCTGTAATCTTATGAATTCCCTTATGAATAATTTTTCCACTTCACTAGATGAATTGGTGAATTTTACTGCTGTAAAATGAGACATCTTGCTCAATGTTTCAATCACCACCATGGTGACATCACGCTGTTTGGAGGTTCTTGGCAAACAAGTAATGAAATCCATGAAGATCACTTTCCACTTCCATTCTATAATTGGAATGGGCTACAATAAGCGTGCTGGATGTTTAAATTCAACCTTCACTTGCTGGAATTCCATGCATATGTTGATAAAATAAGCCACTTAATCCTTTAGATTAGGCCAATAATAAAATTTCTTGATGGCCATGCGAGTCTTTTGGTATCCCAGATGTCCATAATATGTTTTAACATGGAACTATTTCATTATAATCATGTTTAAGTCTTGATTATTTGGCACATACATTTTTTTCTTGAATTTAATTAAACCATCATCTATGAGGTGATATTATTCATCCTTATCATCCTTGCTACCTTGTCATATCCTTGCTTTTATTTGCTGATATTTCTCATCTTGTTTCCCAATTATTTTGATTTTATCTTCAATATCGGTTACATAAGAACTTATGGATGCTAAATGATTCATTTTCACCCTCTTAGTGAGTGCATCTGCTACTGTGTTCTCTTTTCCATTTATATATATGATTTCAAAATAAAATTCATTGAGTATGGCTAGCCATCGGGCCTATGTTGCATTTAAGTTGGGCTGCTCAAATAAATACTTCAGCCCTCCATGATCATTCATTAGGGTGGAATTTCTACCAAGAAGGTAGTGTCTCCACATATTTAGTGCATGAATAGTGACAACTCATTCCAGATCGCGAGTTACATAACTATGCTAATTTCATTTAACTTGCGAGATTCATAGCACACCACTTGACCTTCCTACATCAACACTCCATCAAGTACCTCCTTGCAAGAATATATGCAAAAAATGAAATTTTTTTCAAGGTCTGTTATCCTTAATACTTGTGCATTGGTCAATAAATACTTCAATATATCAAATATTGCTAGACAATCAACTGCCTATTCAAATTTATTTGCCTTGTTGGCATTATGATGAATGTGTTTTCCTTGATGGAAACCTACTCGATGATTTTTATTTTGATAGCAACCTACTTGATGAAGATGTTAACATGATGTATCTACAGGATTGTTCAAATACGATAGAGAAAGAAATATGAGTCAATGATAGAGGAATGATGAAGGTAATACATAGGTTCTGTGAAGAAAAACTGTGTACATACGCTGGTATGAAAAAAAAAGTCATGTATACGCAGGTTCTGTGAAGCAAAACCATGTACATACGCAGGTATGATGAAGAGAATTCGTGTATACACAGGTTTCGTGAAGAAAAGTTGCATACACACACGGGTATGAAGAAGTAAAGGCGCATACAGTTTGCGAACTATAGTTTACCATGGTATTGAACCATACTAATGATCATGTCAATGGATATTTGACCCCGTCAAAGAATACCATCGACATTAGTGTGGTTTTGACCCATGGTATTGGCTAAGGCCTAAGCTATATAAGGATATGAATATGCAAGTGTTTGAGTGTGCATATGTGAGAGTGATTGATGATTACTTCAATATGAAGTATGATTGGAAGGTATGGGTTATTAATGAGTGGATGATATGAAACAAGTATGCACTCATTAATACAATGATGGATCAGGATCATTAGACCTGAAATAACTATGAATTGTATGATATGCTTATGGGTTGACTAGATCTATGATTTGATGTTTGTTTACTTCTTTGAATGTCGTGATCTGGGTATGTCTGAAGTTTCGAAGTGCAACACAACTATAAGTTGAGATATGTACGTGGGCTTGTCTCTAGAAAGGCGTGTACACATGAAAATTATCTTCTGAGTAGTAACGTATCTATTCTACAGTATGGGAATACCTGTACGTAGGTTTTATTCCCAAAAAGTGTGTATACACGTGGAAATGAGTTATGATAAGTGCGTATGAAAGCTAGTGTTTCTGCTGAAGAATATGTATGATCAATATAATCAATCTTGCTATGTTTCTACTGTCTATCAATGAAGTATTCATGTTGATCTGGGTTTGATAGTGATGTATTGAGAATTGATGATGCTACTAGCTATATGTGACTGAAGGTCAATTATTATTTGTTTTATTCAGTGATTCAATGATTGGTTGAATGATCAGTTTCAATTTGGATATATGGTATTGGGCTTAAATTATGGTAGTGGGTGCAGTCTGAAAATTTGATGAAAAGTGGCCTACAGTTTGTGATGTATTGAAGCAAGTGGACCCAGTGTGAAAATTTATGAATTGTGGTCCATGATGGTGCTTACGGTTGGAGCCTTCAGTGAGGAAGCTGAAGCTTCCTGCTAGTAGTAGCTGGTGATCAAATTAGGGGGTTGGAGCTCCCTTCCTATGGGTTATGGTAAACAAGATTATGGGGTTGAAGCTCCCTTCCAGTGGGTGCTGGAGAATGAGTGAAGGTTGTAGCCTTCTGTAGGTTGGTTTCTGCATGCTGGTATGAGTCTGTGCCAGTACAATATTGTAAGAAGTTTTCATAATAATAAAATTCAAGAGAAAGACAACAACAACGGTGGTTTTTTCCCACATTTGGTTTCCACCTTAAATAATAGTGTTCATGTGTGTTTCTTATGTGTGATGCTTTATTCTGTTCTTACTGCACATGTTTATTGCTTATCAAATTTCCAATGAATCATTGATGGACTGGTTTAAGTTAAAAAAATGAGGAATTAACTAAAATATAAGTACACTGAATATACACTATTTGTCTGCATAACAGTCGCGTACATACGTAGGTTTAATTTAGTAAAGTCGTGTACATACATCAGAGTAAGAAAATAAAAATTTAAGTGAGTTTTAAAATACTGATTCACACACCACCCCCCCTCTCTTAGTATTTTTCCCAACATTCCTTCCTCTACAAAGAAGTGATTGGGTGGCCTATCTTGGATAAGTTTTTGATGAATATTATATAGTAGTCTTCTGGCCCCATGAATGATCTAACATAAACCACATTCTTTGGTTTTTATTATTCCTTGATAGCCTTAATATTCTCTTGGTAAACTACTACTCCCTCCATTGGGACAATATGCCCCAATTATTGAATTTGCGATTGGAAGAAATTGCATTTACTAAGCTTTGCATAAATCTTATGCTCTCTTAGAAATTTCAATATTGCTGCCAAATGCTCTTCCTGCTCCTCCTTCGTCCTTTAATAAACCAAAATGTCATCCATGAAGACTATAACTTACTTATTTAAATAAGGGCACAATAAATTTTTCATAAGGCACCTAATGGTTGCAGGCGCATTGGTAAGTCCAAAGGGCACTACCACAAATTAACAATGCCCATACCTCATTTTGAAGGCTATTTTGTGGATGTCATCATATTTTATATGCACTTGATGATAGCTTGACCTTAAATCAATCTTGGAAAAGACTAACGCTCCTCTAAAACTGATTGAACAAATCATCAATCCGTGAAAATGGATATATTTTCTTCATGGTCACTTTGTTGAACTTCCTGTACTCTATTCATAATATGAGTGTACCATATTTATTCTTTACGAACAAAACTGCTACTCGCCATGGAGACACACTTGAACTTATATTTTCTTTATCCAACATTTCCTTAAGTTGTAATTTTAGCTCCACTAGTTCAGGTGTACTCATCCTATATGTTGCCTTTGATGTAGGAGCTTCTCCAGGCATCAATTCAATAAAGAAATCGACTGTTAATTTTTGTAGCATCAAATGGTGTTCTAGTCTCAAGATTTGTGGAGAGGATAAAAAAAAGGAGATATCAAAAACTCAGAAATAATTTATGGAAATTCCACCTGAATTAATTGACCATCATTTAAATTTTTTCCTAAGTATAACTTAGGAAAACTAGTTAATTAATAGTAATTAATTGAGAATGGTGAGAATTCTCTAGAAAATCACATGGATCGACTAGAGATGATCTTAACCATCGATTAAGAATAAATCGTGGCCATTGAAGACTCAATTGGAGATTATAAGATGAGGTCGAAGGGGTTGGAGAAGAACACATTGGGAGAGTGAGCTCCTTGGAAGGTCGAGCTATCTAGTTTCAAAGGCTAAGTATAGGAAGAGAGTTTAAGACAAAAGGGACGTAGAGGGGTAGAGACAGTGATTCCGGAGGAGGAATTATAGTTTTGGAGATTTATGAGATGAGTCCATATTATTTCTCCAAGAGGATGCACAGGGGCTGCGTAGTAGTTGCAAGAGGCAATTTGATTCAGCTAACAGTGAGGTCGATTCAAAAAGTAGTGAGGTCGATTCAGCTTCCAGTGGCCAGGAAAATTTCCAAAAGGTTGGGAGAATCACTTCCAGTGGTAGCAACAAAAAGGACATCATCATCAGAGGCAAATTACAAGCAGTGCAAGTTGGCTTGTGCAGAGGCAACGAAGAGGGGCCTGCGCAAGGGTTTGTGTTGTGGTGGATTCGACACACGGGTGTACGAAATCACATGAGCTTAGAGAGTGTGGTCTGCACTCTAAACTATTGGTAACAAGCAGTATGTGGGGGGAGCTCAAAAGTATAAAACTTAAATGAAATAATATGCTGAAGTATGCTCTGGTTAAAAAACTAAAACTAAAAACAAAAAATAAGCTATATAGAGAGTTCCAAACAGTAATAATGCAAACGATGGCTTGATGGCCTCTTCTTATTAAATGTTAGGAATAAAAGAAAATATTACCCACTTGCCAAAGGGTCCCTAGGCAATGGCTCTAGGTCCCGATGCAAGGATGTTTGTATTTCAAGTTCTGCCTCTGATGCAGTCTAACTCTCTCTCTGTGCTGTGGTGGACTAAGATGTTGGGTGGCCAACTATTGAGTCCTCTTTAGCTCCAGCTCCGGGTCACACACAATGCTGCTGTTGCTTGGGAAATTTTGGCTAGCATAACCTTGTGATCACCATTTGTTCATCTCTTGGTGGGTTTATATAGGTGAGCTTCAAATCCTTCTTCCCTCCCTTGGTACATGATGGATGGTGACCCAAGGGAGAGGTGTGATTCCATTGTGTGCTCAAATATTCTTTTGTGTGCTCACATGATGTCTAAGGAGGCACTGGTGGCTGTCCTTAGGTGGCTTTCACATAAGGAGTAACTGTTCTTTGCTTGTTGTGGTCCCAGAAAGTGACTTTTTTCCATTTCCAGGAATGCGCGCTTATCGGGCAAAAGGGAACGTAGAAGGCGCTCTTCTCGAAGGAAAAAGCGCACATTTGAGCATTTATGACTAGTTCAAATCTGATTTTCTCAAAACCTTAAAGATTTTAAATACTTCTTGATTCCATAATGTATTCCTGTCCTGTAAATCCTTGGGCTCGACATTAATTGATGTCATCTTCTGCTGTATGATTTTCCAGTGTTAACAGTTTCCCCCTAATGTGTGAGGTCTAGGAAAAAATGTATAGCTGAAATACATTATAGTTTATTTTCTGTATCGTACGCAGAGAGAGAGAGAGAGAGAGAGAGAGAGAGAGAGAGAGAGAGGCCTGCATGTACTTTTGGAATATACAAAACCTTGCACCGTTTCCGAGATAACCATGGCCTAAGGAACCCCCTGCAAGCAGAAAAAATATACAACATATTTACAAAATTTCAACGAGGCGGGCATGTCCCATGCTTGTGATGCTATGGCTAGTTAAACAAAATTGACATATACATGTGCTGTCTGTGTCACTACTGTGGCAGTGATGCTGGTGGTTGTTGACGAAAACTGCTGACATCCTCAGGGGCGTTTTTTATTTGATGATATATGGAATGTGGTACCCATATGCGTAATCTTGGTATGGCATATCATTGCAAACTGTATGCATACGTACTGGCTGGGACCTTCCCATGTAAGCATTGTTGTCAGAGACACTTATAAAGGCACGGGTCTTCGACGGATCTTGATCAAAGTGCAATGGTTGTAAGGTACGGTACCATCGTGACATGAAAGCTTTTGCTGTAGTCGAATGTCAAGAGGATCGATGACATCTATGCACAATGATGTCTCCCATAGTGCCACCCGAGGATACCCCTTTGTATGGGGAGGGGTCATCCAAGGTACCGCTTCCTTTTTGGAAAAGAGGTGTTGAGGTTGACAAAAAGGAAGCCTTAACCGAACCATGATGGGTTTAACATAGGCATGTTGGTGAGTGGTAGCTGAAAACGGATGATGGGGATTCAGTGGCCCGAGGTCGAAGTATACTTGATCAGCTTGGCGGCAGTCATAGGTATTTCTAAAGGGAAAAGTCGATGGAGTCAGTAGGACTTCCAGGGCGGCTATGAACCGGCTATGATTGTCGTAATGGTGCGTGCATGGGGGGGGGTGAAATACTTCGACCAAGGGAGATGGGGGACTGCTGCCATGGGAGAAAAGGTGAAATATGAGGGCGAAGTGGGGAAGGGCATCATTTGCGGTCTTTGTACACTTACCAAAAGATAAAATAATTGGGGTTTGGTTTGTACAAAACACAGAGATGGGTACCCCAAAACATGAAAGAGGGCCGCTCACTAAAGGTGTGAGGACAATTTTTTGCTGGGGGTAGGGGTCCCATTGGTTGGTATCATGTGCGGGGTTGATGAAGCAGAAGATGTCGCAGATGGGTTTATGTTGATGGAGGTATGGCGGGCCAAATGCGGTGCGCGGAGGTGCGCTTTCATTCTGCTTGTACAACCCGATCGTCCGGGAAGGGGGTTGAGTTTAAATGGTGAAATTAGCCTTATGCATGATATGTGGATGGGCATGAGGTGCTTCTCGGACTAAAATGGTATGGCCATGGCATCACTTGTGGGGTGATGTATGTTCTACTTTGGATGACGATCGCCATGGAGGGGAGGCTCTCCCGACCATCGCGGACGTTTATCATATGCAGGGTGAGGTGATGATAAATGTGGTCGGGTATGAGGACCTTATGGTTTATTTCTAATGGAGAAATGATGTCAGGATATGAAAATTTTTCTGGGACTCTATCATGCTGAGGGTAGAATGATACTTGCTCTGGAACTTTTAGTGGGTGGTGCTGTAAATGGTTTGTGGGTTATTCCTACAAAAAAAAACTACCTCAAGTGAAAGCATCTTATTTTCATCTAATATTTATTTAAAAACATGAAATTTAGAAAGGAATATGGGAGGGTGCATACCTGCCGGCGCTAAAAAATTATTTTTTTTCAGGAGTGCGAATGTGTGGCATCATCTCTGTTTGTTGAGAGCTTTTGGCTCCTAGTTTTGATTTCAGTTGTGGTTGCCCTCGGACTAAGATCATGGAGGAGGGCGTTGCTAGTTAGTGCCCCCCGTCTAGGATCTCCCCGAATACATATTACTGCTACCTAGGTGACCTTAGGTCAAAGACATGACCAAGCCGTTTGCAGTAATCGATGTGCCTGAATCTCAAGAAGATGAGGCAACCAGGTTTCATTTTCCCTAGTTGGTGTATGGTGGCTTGGGTGGAGGAGGGACAAATGGTTGTCGATCTGGTGACCTTCGTTCCTCTTGTAGGTACCGAATGGTACGCAGTTCATTTCCAGATGCCTGGATGGAGGGATCCTTTTGATAGGATCGCTCGACCGCACGTAAGGCGTCCCTATATCGTGGGACCTCTGGGAAACGATAGGTGTAGTGCCCGTAGATGCCATAGATAGCGCATGTGTGATTGGTACGCAATGGTTTTCTTGTAGTTTTGGTGGCAAGTTCCCTTTTATGGGAACGTTGTTTCGAGGTGCCTGCCTCGCAGCCGAGGAGTGGTTTTAATTCGTCCAACTCCGGGCATATGTGGGTAGGGTGTCCTGTGACATCACATATAGCACAGGATGATGACTCCCTTTTCGTGGTGGGGGTCACCACTTTCTTTCCTTTCTTGGCGATTTTATTTGTCATGATTTCCGGTTTCGCAGTGGGAATTTCCCTTGCAGGCAGTTTTGACTGCTACTTGGGTAGGTTGGGGCTCCTTGGGACTGGGGGCTTTAACCCAAATGCGGTAACGTTGGTAGCTGGCATTCCTGGAGGGGGAACGAGATACCACACTGGGAACACCAATGATATATTGGGTAATACCAGTGTTGCCAAGACCTGCTGGGAGGTGAAGCCAGGAGGTGGGTAGAGGAAAGGAGTTTGGGAGGCGGCATAGAATAGGGAGGTTGCAGTAGCTGATGCCTCAGTGTCGTTATTGCTTGAGTCTGTGTCTTGACTAACCTCGGTGCTTGATGTGGACATCATGCATACCGGGGCCCCTGTGGCATCGGGTGATACCTTAGGGATAATAGGAAGATCTCCTAGGAATGACGCTAGGATGGACAACGACTTGAATTGGCCAGGGCCATATTCTTGATACCGTAAAATACCATCTGTGGCTGTATCTACATAGGGTTGAACCATATCTATGTTGGTCAAGGGACGCTTTTCAGTGTGCATCAGCTGGTCTACTGTGATGATTCGATCCTTGTGGGGGAACACCATGATGCGGAAATGGAGGATGCTATGGCAGACATGGCGTACATGTAACTCTGCCCAAGGAGTATATTGTAATCCAAGTGAGCGTCCAAGAATTCGATGTCTATGTGGACCATCTTGCCGGCTAAGCAGACCGGTACATTTTGGAAGAGACAGACGGGGGTCGAGGGACGACCGTCGTATGCTCTGAGTGTGACAACGGAAGGTTTGAGTTCGGGGGCTCCTAAATTCTGCCATACATTATTTGACATGATGCATGTGGATGCACCCTCGTCAATGACACATCAGTGAATAGTGATATTCTGTACTGATACTGGTATCTAGAAGGCAACCATGGAGGGAAGCCTAGGGGTGGCTTTGTCTAAGTCAAAAGCCATCATGAGCATGTCGGCAGGGTTGACGACGCCTAATGCGGAAAGTAGGGATTTTCGTTGCTTTGGGCACGACTACAGTACCTCCAAAGTGGACATAATAGCAGGTGACTGATCTAAATCGTCTACGATGCTATAATTATTGGCTACTTTGGAGTAGTTACCTGCTCGCCTATTAGGCCCTTTTACCATTTTTGGCAATGGTTCCAAAGGAATCTTTGGAATGGTTAAAGGTGCAGTTGGCACGCTCGAACTAGCCCCTGACATACTGGTGTCTGGTGGGGTGTCATAGCTACGATTCTGAGTTTGGAAAAACATTTCTTCCCCAGCCATGTAAATTTCATGGTTGTTTTTCCCGGAATCGTCGGGGTTTTGCTGTTGAGTGCCGACCGTTGCTTGATGGGGGAAGGGTTCTTGCATAAACACAGTTGTCTGGGAAGATCCTCCTTGTCCTCGGTTACTCTGAAGCTTTTAATCTCAGGGAGTTTGGGACAGTGGTGAGTATAGTGCCCGTACTCACCACATATTGAAAAAGAATGGTTTGTTCATAGAGGTGGCCTTTTGCCTTGCTTTTGGGCATTGCTTGGCTCCTAGTTCTGATTCCGGTTGGAGTTACCTCCAGCCTGGGATTACGATGGGCGCTGTTGGTTGCTTCCTCCCTATCTAGAGTGCCCTTTGGGCTTGTTTTTTACCTTTATTTTAACCACGTTAGGAGGGTAGTTCTCCTGATCATACTGGTGTGGTTGATTTTGGGACGAATGCACAAAGTTCACATGTGCATTATTTTGCGTAGGTGGGTTATGTGCTTGGGACTGAGCATACTGCGGTCCCATGTTTGCACCTGGCTGTTGGGGGGGAGTTCGTCCATCAATTTTTCTTCCTTCGTACTGGGTCCCCTCAGCCAGAGGATAAGGTCGTCCTTGGTGATACGCTGGCGCTCTATTAGTCAAATTTTGCTGCTACATATGAACTCTTTGAAATCCGAGTTGAGACATGTTTTGGGTAGACCCATGTGTGTAACTAGGATTCTGACTACTGCTGCCTAGGTACCCTTGGGTCATTGACCTAATAAGTCCATCTGCAGAGTTAGACGTGCCTGGAAATTCTTGATAATATTGCAGGCTCAGGGCGTTAGGTAGGATATTGTATATGTACCTTGATTGCGTGTAGATCAATTCAAGCTATTGGGCTTTACTGATTGCGTCCTCTTCGGATGTGGGGTTACGTTGCACCACATCCTTTGAAATATCCATCGTCAGAGTTTTCAAGAATAAATCTAAAAGGACTCGGTCGTTGAGTTGTGCTTGCATAAACTACGACGCCATCTCCACTCATGGAGATGTTCTAAAATATGGGTAGAGGGGGATTGTCTGAAATGAGTCAGTAACTCCATTCCCGAATCATGGTGAATGGGTAACTGAAAGTATGTGAGGAACGCAGTAGAGAGGGTGCTAAAGGTTCTATGTGAAGCAGGGGGTTTCTCTACGTACCATTTCGCGGCCACTCCCATAAGAGTGCGTTGAAACAACCTCAACCAAATAGTATCGTCAATGATGCTATTCGATGAGCACCACAGGTGAAAGGTCATTATATGATTTCCTGGGTCTTCCGCTTGCTTGCCTTCAAACTTTGGTATGTATGAAGGGAGCTTCGTGGGCATAGGAGGCCAATTGGGGTCGTGTGCGATGGGGTCATTGGTGAGCTTGGTCAAATCCGGTAGATTTAACTCTGCTAAGAAGGGTGACTAGAAGGTTGACGCCATGGCAAAGTGTGAAGACACGAAGCTCTGGTTAGAATGAGGGTTAGTATGTGACGTACCCTGTTGTGAATTCAGTTGGCTTCCCGTATGGGACACACTCCTCTACTCCCTAGGGGACGAGGGGGGGAGTGGTGTGCGGTGTGGCGTTAGGAGATCGACTAGGGTTCCCAACTAAGGTTTCTCCAAGAAAGGAGGAACCAACCACTGTGGAAACATTTCGTCTTTGACGCCTAAATGACGAAAGACCTGGAACCCCTCCCGGTAATGGGGGGATGTCCAAAAGATGCCTGGATCGATGAGGTTCTGTTGGAACCATTTTGAGTGTCGACCAGGTTAAGTTTTGGAATTTTTTTTTGAGGGGATTGAGTCTGTGATCACGAAAAATTTATGGCCACATACATAAAACAAAGCGAAAAATAAATTAATTTTCCTTTAACTTAATCTATGTGATCAGTCAAGAAAAAAATGGTTTTGTTTGTTTGCGTGTGAAACTCAAATTCCTAGAAGACTTAATACATCCTCACACACTCAAAAGTAACTGGGCCTTGAGAGAATTTCTTGCGAGTGCTGGCACAACGTCCCGTAAGAGCTGGCGACACCCCCAGTCAGCCGAAGAGAATCAACCAAGGTAAGGGTAGAGGGTCTGGCGCTTGCCTGCACCGTCACCTATAGGGTAAAGGATGCCCTAGTTTTGGCCACTAGGAACCACCGTCCCAAGTGAGCGTTCGAGTCTTAGAATTCTTGGTAGTCAGCTAACAGTACCGAGTATCAGCTGGGTCATGTAGCCCCATCTGATACCGCACACACTGCGCCTAAGCCTAACCCCCTCTGAATCGAGTCTCTGCCGCACTCGGGTTTTCTTTTCCGTGGGATGATAGGTGGATTTTAAAGCTCCCTAAAAACACAAATTTTGTTTTTCAATGTGAAGTGTGATCAAGGTGGCTTATTGGATGCCTACCCCCTTGATCCTAACATAATCTATAAATTCTCTTGTTGCCCCTGTGGGGAGAATTTAGTGAGTTGGTTTAAGTTATTTTTAGGTGGCTTTATTTTCTTAGTGGGTGAATGTGTGTGAGCGTATGGTGAAAAATATCATAATTTGAACATATGGATATTGGTGTTCCTTTACAAAAGTCCCCTAGTTAAACTATGTGACATTGTTCCTTGCTCAAATAGAAAGCATTTGCGGATAATGGGCCGCTTCCAAAACCTCCTAGTTAGTCTATGTGAGTGACTAAAGGGAGATGGCGAATCAAAAATGTAGAGTGTTCATAGGCTTGTCTGGGGTCACAAAATGGTGCAAAGACAACATAGATTACTTGCTCTAATTGGTGATTCAATCCTAGTCCCGCAATTACCTAAATGCAAAAATTGAATTTAAACTAAACAATTTCTACACTAGCTTATGCATGTGTGGTCATGAGCCACTTACTTGGACTAGTTAAGCTAAGTGTGCATACCAGAATGTGAAAAAAACATAAATTGTTTGGAAAGCAATGGTTAATTTCCCCCCTACTTAAACTATGTGTACACTTTTTGCAAAAACCAACTTAAATCAAAACTAACTAAATGCCTACGAAAAGTAGCAAAAAATCAGTTCTCAGAAGCTGTGGGGTATCAACACAGGTGTTGGCAGAGACAGTAGGGGCTGCTCAACACACTTACAAGCAGAAAAAATGTAGAAAATAGAGAGAAAAAAATATCTCTGCAATTTGCGTGCAAAAGCCCTTGAAAGGTGCGCCTTCCTACGCGTAGGTCACCCTTGAACGCGCACAATGCGCCTCTGTGTGAAAAAAATGCGCGCAAAAGTCCTGCAAGTAAAAGATTAGGAGCTGAATTCTTCAGTTTGTCACCTCAGTGAGTCTAGGGACTGCAAGATGGGTCAGAGGACTGTCAGCTCCACTCCAGCATAGACAAAGGGTCTCGTGCAAAAGATGTCACAACCACATAAACTTGACACATTTCAGTGGAGTCACAAATCCTGTTGTGGTGGATTTGACACACGGGTGTACGAAATCACACGAGCTTAGAGAGTGTGTTCTAATCTCTAAAATATTGGTAATAGGTGGTATGTGGGGGGAGCTCAAAAGCATAAAACTTAAATGAAATAATATGCTGAAGTATGCTTTGGTTAAAAAACTAAAACCAAAAACACAAAAGAAGCTATATAGAGAGTTCCAAACAGTAATAATGCAAACGATGGCTCGATGGCCTCTTCTTATTAAATGTTCAAATTAAAAAAAAATCATACCCACTTGCCAAAGGGCCCCTAAGCAATGGCTCTAGGTCCTGATGCAAGGATGTTTGTCTTTCAAGTTCTTCTTCTGATGCAGTCGAACTCTCTCTCTTTGCTGTGGTGGAATAAGATGTTGGGTAGCCAACTATTGAGTCCTCTTTAGCTCCAACTCTGGGTCACACACAATGCTGGTGTTGCTTGGGAAACTTTGTCCAACATAACCTTGTGATCACCATTTTTTCATCTCTTGGTGGGTTTATATAGGTGAGCTTCAAATCATCCTTCCCTCCCTTGGTACATGATGGATGTTGACCTAAGGGAGAGGTGTGATTCCATTGTGTGCTCAAATATTATTTTGTGTGCTCACATAGTGTCTAAGGAGGCACTGGTGGCTGTCCTTAGGTGACTTTCACATAAGGAGTAACTGTCCTTTGCTTGTTGTGGTCCCGGAAAGTGAATTTTTTCCATTTCCAGGAATGCGCGCAGAAGGTGCTCTTCTCGAAGGAAAAAGCGCGCATTTGAAAATTTATGACTAGTTCAAATCTGATTTTCTCAAAACCTTAGAGATTTTAAATACTTCTTGATTCCATAATGTATTCCTGTCTTGTAAATCCTTGGGCTCGACATTAATTGATGTCGTCTTCTACTGTACGATTTTCCAGTGTTAATAGTTTGGATGACCAATTTATGAGGCAACTTGTAGCGAGTTTGCTTGTGAGAGAGAGGGTAATTTCCCTATGTTTATTTTGGCCAATATTCCTATGAAATTGGATTTTTAGTTTTAACATCCAAATTGCACTCAAAATTTCACTACTGCATAATAATAAAACCCTCAGTTGCTGCACCGGTTTTTGCAACATTGGTTTTCTCCGGGGACAATTGTCCACAAATAATTGTGTCATTTTTATGTTTGTGTGCTAGCATATTTCTCAGTTTCAAGCATTTTTTTGCACAATATTTTTATGGTGAAAAATTGTGGTGTGATTTATTCAATATTTTCCTTATCAAATAAATTGCATAATTAATTTACAGTTAGAAGAATAAATTTACAGTTGCTGCAATTAGACTTGTAATTTTTCACATGGTATCAGAGTATAGTTGAGAGGAAAGCTCAAAGAAAAAGAGGGATAATTTTGTGGCTCAGAGGGAGCAACAACACAAATTTCCCAGGGGATGCGTAGTTACTAGCGAGGGGGTCGGGGGAGACAAGGGCTCAGATTTACAGTTGTTTAGTGCATGAAGGGTTGATTTTTTTGGGAAGTGATTCCACCAAGTAGTGGGTGAGTAGCTCAGTATTTTCATAGAACATGTTTCTTGTCTAGGCGTAGTATGGTTTTGCAGTAGTTTGCAGTAGCATAATCAATGTTAGGTGGAAGAAAAATTGCACACATAAAGGAAATTTTAGAGTTTCTCTTAGAGGGTTTCTAATCTCAGAAATCCAAAATTTTCAGTTGTAGTAGGTAGTAGTAGCAGGAAGATTTTCTCACTATAGGAATGAGTGCGAGTAGCTATGATAGAAACCGAGTAGGTGAAAGAGGGAGATTTCCATCCTAGGTCGAGTTTTTGCAGTGATGGATTTAGCAGGACTCTAATATTAGGATATATTAGAGGGTGCATCAATCTATTGTATCTGGAAGGTTAGCATGAAATTCCTTCTAGAATAATATGGTTTGAAGACGTATGCAAAACGAGTTGTAGTCATACCTATAAATGTAGATCAACTAGTGAATTATAATAAGGATATGGCCAAGGCGAAGCAGTTGATTCTCAATGGAGTTTGAGATCATATAGTTTCACACGTTGCAACAAATAATACGAAAAAATACATGTGGGATGTAATCACATCACCCTACTAGTATCCTTCCAAGCAGCGGAAGATGTTCCTGAAGGAAAAGTTGAGGAATGTTCAAATGAAGAAGGGTGAAGGCATCACCCCCTATATCACTAGAACACAAGATATCTGAGATGATATTATAGCTGTAGGAGAGTCACCTACACCTACAAAAATTGTGTGTTTGGCCCTCAAAAGTGTTACCGAGGAATGAGAGACCTTCGTTTAGTGTATTTTGGGATGACATTAGTTGCATGCATGGGACTGAATATGGGAAGATCTCACATAAGAGAATATGATGCAAGATATAGTAAAGATATGCATCAACAAAAATTTAAAAAAGGATAAAAGGGTATGAAGGAGGAAGAAAATGTAGCCCTTGCATCGAAAGGGAAAGCAAAAGGTCTTATTCAGGGACAAGGCTCATAGGGAGGGAAGAAGAAGAAAAAGGATCTATCCAATATCAAGTGCTTCATTTGTGGTGAGTTTCGTCTCTACAATACCTAGTGTATTCAAAGGAAGGATGAGAAGAAGGAGAAGCAGGATCAAGCGACAACATCCATAAAGAACGATAATATTTCCCCTAGGCTAGAGGAATATTTCACCATGTATGCAACTATACCTTCAGGAGAAAGGTGGGGAAATGTAGAGCATTAGTCCCAGATTTTCAGAGATCCAAGTAGGTTCCAACACATATGCGATAAGGAGATCAAATACAAATTGTTGCAACATGACCATACCTTTGCTACATGGGCCCACAATATTAAGTAGTAGGAGGATCAATGTTAGTTGGTGGAGTCAGTTCCGAAGTGACAGTTGCAGACTAGTTGTAGCCAGATGCTAAGGAGCGCAGAGCAGTGTTAATAACAGTGCAGGAGGCACAGTGCAGAGTCTACAACATCAAAAATTTTCTAGTGGACAATGCAAAGGCTAGTAGCAGTGAGAGACTCCGGAGATAGTTGCAACATCTGATCACAATTGATTTAGTATTTTGGATGCTTCTCCGTTGTAGTAGTTGCAATTGCAAACATTAGGGGAATTTTGAGGTCTAAAATGGGCCTCCTAAGGAAATTATAAAATAATAGTGGAAATCATAAAATAATATTAGATTACATCATCAAATTTTAGAGGAAAAAAAGAAAAAACTATTTTTCAACTCGTATTTTCAACTTATCTCCCTATGGGTTTACTCAAATTTCGAGAAAAAACACTCGTTGGATGAAAAATTTGATTCCTCATCCAAGGAGTACCCATGATGCATACTTTATATGGACCCTAGTACATGAAAAAACGTGATTTCAATCACGTTTTTTCATGTATTTCCCATCTTTCGTGTATCAAGGTCCATCAAAAGTATGCAACATGGGTACTCCTTGGATGAGGAATTAATTTTTTCATCCAAAGAGTAATCCCACTCAAAATTTGAGTAAAACCTTAAGGAGATTAGTTAAAAATACGATTTGAAAAAATATTTTTATTATTTTATTATATTTTAATCTTTTTACTTTTTTTATTCCAAAAATGGTGAATCATCCCCCATGGTTGACATCATCATCTTGAATCCTATTGGTTATTATAAAATTTATTTTGGTTGTAAATTTTTCTTAAGAGGCCCATTTTAGACCACAAAATTCCCCTAATGAACAACAATGAGAGGGAGTCTTAGTTGGGTTGCAGTGTAGATCCAAAGTTAGAAGAAGTACATGATGTACAATGTAGTGTGAGAAATAACACAAATGCAACATGGTTCATCTACAATCAGTAGCAGATGAACACAATTTCACACAATGGTTGATGGACAATGGAAGGAAACTACAATTTTCAGACGTCAACAACGTGTATGGGATGATGATACAAAGACAAGGTGTTGTAGTAGTGCAATACGAGAAAACCTTCCTTGTTAATATGGAGTGTTATCTTTTGTAGCGTTGGATGGATTTCTAGTCTCAAACTCTTTGGAGAGGTTAAAACACAGGAGATCTCCAAAACCTGAAAATCTTTTTGGAAATTCTACCTAGAGATAACTCAATTAAATTAATTGACCATCATTTAAAATTTTCCTAAGTCCAACTTAGGAAAACTAGTTAATTAATAGGAATTGATTGAGAAATGTGAGAATTGTCTAGAAAATCGCATGGATAGACTTTGAGATGATCTCAACCATCGATTAATATTTAATCATGGTCGTTGAAGAGTCAACTAGAGATTATAAGAGGCCGTCAATGGGTTTGGAGAAGAACACACTGGGAGATAAATTTCCTGGGTAGGTCAAGCTACATAGCTTTAGAGTTCAATCAGATTAAGAGAGTTTGAGCTAGAAGGGGCGAAGAGGAGAAGAGATAATGATTCCAAAGGAAGAATTCCAGTTTCAGAGAGTCAGGAGAGGAGGTTGTATTATTTCTCCAGGAGGTTGCATAGAGGTTTCACAATAGCCTCAAGAGGCAGTTCAATTCAACCAATAGTGAGGTCGATTAAGCTTCTAGTGGCCGATAAAATTTCCAGAAGGCTAGGAGAATCACTTCTAGTGGAAACAATAGGCGAGACGTTGCCATCAGAGGAAAATTCCGATTAGTGCTATTTGGCCTACGCAGAGGGTTTGAATGACCAGTTTCTGAGGAATATTGTTGCAGGATTTATTATGAGGGAGAGGGTACTTTTCATCAATTGATTTTGGTCAGTATTTTTCTCAGATTGAATTAATAGTTTCAACATCCAAATTGTACTCAAAATTTCACTATTTCATAATAATAAAACCCTCAACCACTGCATTGATTTTCCCACATTGGGTTTTTTCCAGGGACAATTGTCCAAAAATAGTTTTTTCATTTTTCTGTGTGTGTGTGTGTGCTAACATATTTATCAGTTTACAACATTTTGTTTTCCACAATATTTTTATGGTGAAAAATTGTAGTTTGATTTATTCAATATTTTCCATAGCAAATAATCCACATAATTAATTTACAATTAGAAGAATAAATTTTCAGTTGTTGCAATTAGATTGTAATTTTTAACATAACCTCTTTATTAAGAGGTAATCCAAGAACTTATGTGGGAAATCCTGTATACATCTGCATACTACTGCAACATAGGGTATTAATTCAACAATTCACTCTCCTCTTCTTCAACGTTGTTAGTGGCTTTCTCCTTGTTGGAAATGTGTACAACAAATAAATTGTGGCCATTCTTGTTGCTTCTCTTTGATTGCATGGCTATGATTGAACTTATTGAAGTATTATTTTGCTTCCATTGCAATATTCTTCTTTCTCCATGCTCTTCCAGGCACTCCATTACTTTGTCAAAACAACCAACCTTGATTCTGTGTGCATATAACCAATCCATGCCTAAAAACATGTTGTATGCACCCAATGGTAACACATTGAAATTTTCCATTGTTGGCATCCCATTTAATTCATTTGGGAAATCCTTCACTTAATATTCGACCCTCTTCTTTGTTTTCGTGGCTAATTGAACTAGCCATGATTCCTCATGTGGCTATTGGTTCAATTGACATCATCTCACCAACATAGGGCCAATGAAAGATATAATTAGAGCCAATGTCAATAAAGAAATAAAAGGTTTGATTGAAAATATTACCTTCTATCTTAATTACGGAAACTTGATAATTTTCTTGCCGATAATCTAGTTTGTAGATCATGGGAATACCACGTGCCACATATCCCATAGTCTTCGCTTACCAAGCGTTGTACAATTTTGGTCAAACGTGCTTGCGTTGTGGTAAATTGTGTCTCAAATTATTTTAGCCACACGTACAATACTTATACAGATCCTTCTCATAACTTTTTTCTCCTTCTTGAGATAAAATATCTCTGTCTTCATTGTTGAGCCTTCACGGAGTCTCTTGGGTAGAAGTGACAATATGTGATTCCTTAGTCATTTTATACCTTTTCCTCTTGAATTTGGAAATTATTTTCAAATTCAAATCAAATTTAAATTCCAGCTTACGCTTGGATTGAAAATAGTAGTGTTTCAAATTCTTAATGATATCGTTAAATGTCTTAGGTTCATGGATCTCAATTCGATCTATGTGTTGCTGTAAAAAACATAACACCCTTGAAATTTTTTGGGCTTGGAGGCACAAGTTTCACAACGCTTATTCAATCCAAGCTCAAATGGAGAAAGGAAACTGAGTCTGGTCATCTAGGCACTGTCTTCGACAAGTTCTACCACTATCCTTCCAAAATCAACGGGTTCTGATGCAACATGCCGTGCCAAAACCACAATCACCAGGAATCGATGGAGGTGCACGACGACCAGATCCAATGACGAGAGATTTCTCCCATCTAGTGGACAGGGGCGCTACGTGACACAAAGGTTCATCGTCATTAGCACTAGTGGGGCTATGTAGAGGATTCACATGTCACTCCCTCGGACCCTTTGCATGCCTTTGAAAATTTGAAATTTTGATCCCATGCCTGTGCGAAATGATGCCATGTGGATTTTGACTCATGTTAGCCATCCACATCACCATGCCATTTGTGCTGCATCCTATTACCAAGTCACTTGTCGAGTCACCCACTTGGTCATCTTCCATGATTCCTACTCCTATCCAGTGAGCCTCCATGCAGCTGGCCCCACTTCATGCTGATGAAACATGGCATCACCAAGACTCTTGTCTAACTTGAATGCATGCTAGATCCAATGAAAATGGATACACATCATCCAATGGTTATGAGAGCCTCGCCTGACGTAGCTGCACAAGTCATAACATGAAAAGAGCTTGCGGTAGGCGCCATGTGCCCCCCCACACTGACTACCCACATGTCACCATGTTACACAATGTCCAACCACTTGCTACCCAGTCATCTGTCGAGTCAACTGCACCTCGTTATTCAATCACCCATGAACTAAATTTCTATGTCCACCGAAGCATCATGCACAGTTAGCTTTCCATGTGGCAGAATCGACGTCTTGATGATGTCAACATGATGTGTTTTTAATTTTCCCACCAAATAGATCATCATACGTGTCACGTATTAACTGGTATAAAGGATGTACATGATCCGATTTTTGTAATTTTCCAGTGTTTCTTCTTGGTCCAATGCAAAACTAGACTTGTAAGATTCTTCCATCTAGGAATCCTTCTAGTTAAGGTTTCTATGATATGGAATTTACAAGAATTTGACTCATTTAAACCATAGCCTTGTGTTGAAAAGAACACACACTCCTTTTAAAGAAAATAATTTTCCCGAGAGGAAGAAATTCGTGAACTAGTCATATTAGTCTCATAAATGTGCTATCAGGATGTAATAACCTTCATACCCACTAAATTCATAGTCCTTAAGCTTCAAAACCCTAAAATTGTCACTCACACATGCACTATAATTCTTAGGCTCAAAGTTTGAGAAGGTCCTCCTGCCAACCTGTCATACATACTCTATGATATGTGGCATCCATTTATTTGTCTCCTCGATTCTCAGAATCACTTAGTTGTCCTACCCTAATTCGTTAACCAATCAACTACCTCCAACACATCGTCTTTCGAAATGGAATCTTTGTCTACAAGAATCCACATAGATATGAAAAAAAATGAAAATCAACATGTCATTGTGACAATGACCTCAACAACTAGGACCCACTGATAACAACAATTGAACTAAGGATGCCTATTCATGTCTTGGTAAAGCAAGCAAATATCTTAATAGTTGAGGAATCATGGTGTTCACTTCCAAATAAAGGAAGATAGTTGGAAGTATCTAAGAAAAACCTTATTTGGGTGAGGGGGGATATAAGGAGGTTGGAAATTGAGCTGGAGCTTTCAAAAAAGGAAGACTCTAACAAGCTCTCTTTTAAAGCAATCAGGAAGGAGGTATGGGGGCACATAATAAATATAGTGGATATAAACTTGGATAGACACTGGGAACATTTGAGTTTGTTCAAGATATGATTGATACTATGAGGAGGGCACACAGGAAGATATAGGCCATTAAGAAGATCATTGGATATTCATCCACGAAGGTTGAAGTCATTGTAGACTTCCATAATTAGGTTTCCAAGGAGGAAATGACAAAGGTAAATCTCAATTAGTCCAAATGCGTGATAAGAGCCTACCAAATAATAAGGAAAAGTGAATTGGTGATAATGGATAAAGAAGAGGGAAAATATTTAATAGAAATATATAAGGTTTTAAAAGGAAGTGTGGGGTGCTTCATCAAAAAATTTTTCCAACCTTTTTTGATGATGAGGGGAACTTTCCTCCTAAAGAGTCCTTCATGAGAACCTTGGCTACAATCAAAGAATACCAGAAATGTTTTGGAGAAAGGGATCATGTCCTCCAAGGAAAGGATATTATGAAGTTATATAATGATAACTATAAAATTTTGTTCTTTCTCATGAATATATTCAAAGAGTGGGGAAAAATTTATTATGAAGACATTACCAACTTGGAGGTAGCCATCATAGAGGCCTATTTTTATGACATACCATATGATAGAGAGTGGAATTTGAGGGATAAGGCCCAACAAGTAGGCAAGAGAGAGAAGGCCTAACAAGTAGGCAAGATAGAGAATGAATATTTATTATAGCCAAATATAAAGGGACCCACTCTACAACAAGTAGATCCTTGAAGAATATTCTAGAAAAAAATAGTTATAGTACAACTGGAAATTTTGTAAAGAATCTTGGTGGTTTTTCAAATACCACTAGTGGTTTAGGGTGAGGTATAGGTTCTCGAGTGCTTATGTATAGGCCTCATTTTATAATCCAAAGGAAGAAACATTGGGTTGTAGGGAAACTCTATTATTATTTTTTTTTTTGAATTGTTGGGAGGCCTTGAAGCTATTTTGAGGAAGAATTTTGCAATGACTCTTGGGTTGACTATCTTTATTTTGATGTAATTTCATATACCCACCTTATATTTTGAACTCTAATACATATGAATATAGTTTTATGCAATTTTAATGGAATTTTGCGTTGTAAACTTGAAATATTATGTTAATTGGATGGAGTTGTTAAACTAAAGTAAATTTTGGCATTAGTATTATGATTTATTTTAGTTTTGCAATGGATAAGGATGTTTGTAGAATTCATGTAGATAAAAATATTAGTAGTTTCACATAGGTGTCCTCCTGGTGGCGAGGAGAATGTATTGGGATGTTGGCTAGATTGACTAACATCTTTCTAAGTGGTCATAGATCCAAGAAGAGGGAAGAGACACTGTAATACTACTGGTTGTAGTGGAGGGTGGGGTGTGCCTTGAGAGACACTTTGGCCATGATTTCCCATTTTTTATTTCACATATTTCAATTAGTCTATTTGGTTTATGGGTATAATTTCTATACTCCCAACATACTGTGCATGGGAAGTTAGTTAAAATACCATGTATTGATTGAATCATTTCTTCTTCCGAATCTATTTTTTC
Source organism: Pinus albicaulis (assembly GCA_034641835.2). Taxonomy (NCBI): domain Eukaryota; kingdom Viridiplantae; phylum Streptophyta; class Pinopsida; order Pinales; family Pinaceae; genus Pinus; species Pinus albicaulis. The sequence goes on from CM076579.1 coordinate 1,194,779,857, forward strand.
AAGCCATGATGCTTGCTCTAATTCATTAAAAGTTTTAGTAGGGGGATATAATGTTATTTTATAACTTTAGTTCCTTTAGAGAGCATCATTTTTCATAATCTAGAATTGATGAATGCATAAACTATATCCATCCATGGTCTTCCAAGGATGACGAGATGTCCACCCAAATTCGATTTGGGCTGCAGAACTAGAAAGTATAATAGTTATTCCCAGGAATCCAAGGAGACTATTAAATATTATATTACACATTCTAGCTTGATTCCTTGATCTATCAGTGAATTTAGTTATTATGGGTGTTGGTTGAAGATTTTGTAGATTAAAATTTGCATTGTGTTGTAGCAGCTTCAACCACCCTCCAAAATTTTGCCTATGATTCAATTTTGGAGCCTTCCTTTCTAGCCACATGAGATTATATTGTATTTTTGTAAAGTATTCATAATTTGATTGAGACTTTTCCTTTTCATCTGTGCTTGTGTTTGATTGTTTCCACACTTAGCTGATATTTTAAGTCACAAGCTAACCTCCTCACTTGGTCCTTATGGGCTTGCCTCCAGAAACTACACAATCGATGAGGGCAAGGAAACCTTGATGATTGGAATTGTGAAATATTCATAGAAAAATCTTCCTTGAGCTCAAAAAATACACAGTTATGGAAGGCATCCCAACACTGAGCCCGTAAATTGTTAAATCCTTCCCTTGAGCTCAGAAACTGCATAATGCATTGAGCTGAAAAGTTTCCCAATTCTCCATAATTGTGCAATATTTCATGATAGTGTGCATGAAAATTTTCCCAAAAAAGAAAAAATAAAAAAACTAAAAAGCAAAAAAGCATCCCTAAAAATAGGGATCCATTATTAGTTTCCCGAAAGAGTCACACTCACTATTTTTAGAAATTTTTGCCAAGTGTCTCTTTTTCCTTGACTTTAGGCATACTTGTCATAAAACCTAATTTTCTCAAATATATTTAATTAGAACCTCTAGATCTCATTTTCACATTCCATCTTAGAGATATAGAATTCCTGAGGAGATCAAGGAACCTTCAGTGCAGATGTCGTTGCTTTTTTCAGGTGAGTTTTTCTTTTGTCGTCTTCTGCCACCTTTTATGTCGCTTTCTGTCGTTTCTCTTTTATGAGTGTTTTTTTGCTTGTTTTTCTTCATGGTTTCCGGCGTTTTAACTTATATTAGCTTGTAGAAAGGTTTTTTCAAGTTTTTATTTTCCTTTCACAAGTGTCACATCGGTTTTCTTGTTTTTGCACCGATGGTCACCATTACGAAGATTCCCCCCACATATTTGATTTTCCTTCTATTTGTCAAGTTTATGCACTTTATTTACATTGATTCATTTATAATTACTCAAATCTGCACTCAAAATCACATCATCAATTAGATCTGATTCTCTCCCACACTTTCATTAGGAAGATCTGCACTTTTCCTTGGTTAGTTTTCAGCTTGCCCAGCTAGGAATTGCACAAGACTAAGGCTCAAGTTGAGAGCTTGGCATCTAAGACTGAAAAATACGTATTACATGATGGCCGAACTGCGCATTGCACAGTTCCAGGGCTCAGTATTCCACCTTGGCCAACGAGACTGCGCAATGCACAGTCTCTCCCAGTCACTACCAAAGCTGAACTGCACATTTCATAGTCTCAAGCCTTAGGCTTCACCCTTGGATGCTGGAAATACAAAATGCGTAGTTTCCATAACCAGTCTCCCTCACCTGATCCATAAAATTGTGCAATCTCTCTCTTTAGTTTTCTAATTTGCTGCCTGATCTTGCTTTGAAGATAGATTTGCAAAAGGCGAAGTTTTCTTGCCATGAGTGCCTTTTCTGTCCCATAGGTACCAAAATTGTTGAGAAATTCTCTCTAGTAGTCATTGTTACCATGGCACCCTAGATATTTTCTTCAAAATATACCACTGGAATAAATATTGGGGACGAAGTTGAGAAAACACTAGTTAACTTGCGAGTGTATGCATCCACTCAACTGCTTGTGGAAAAGGAGTCAGATTTAACATGGCGTATATTTAAGGATGTTTTTTCAGAAAAGGACTTTAAATATAATTTAGAGGATGGAAATTCATACCTCAATGTTCAGGATTCAGGATTACACAAGGCTACATGTAGATACCCAATATTCCCATGTGTAGATGTCATAAATTGGATTTTTTTACACACCTGATGAAAATGCCATGAAATTGAACAATGCCAACGGATAAAATCTTTCTACATTTCTGGCAGAATATTATCAATGTATGTATCATTTTCTTGAGCTATTCATACTCATGGATTCATACTTCTATTCCACTAACAACTATGTGAGCACAAGAGATATTTTTAAAGGCTAGGTAAAAGAGCCATCAAAGTTTTGATAAACGCCTACCCATTTATACAAGAAAAAGTCTCTCAGGAGGACCTACCATCTTTCGGTTATCTTAGCTTGCCGAATTCATGGTCAACAGAGCACATAGACCTTTCCTGAAGGGTGGGAAGTCTTATTGAATGAGGTTATGAATGAGGGGAATTCGTTCAACTAATCAAATTTCTTGGCTTGACAATTGAGAGCCCATGTAGCACAGTACCAAATCCTCCCAAGGGTGGGAAAGTAAGGTTCTATATGTATGCATACTTACTGGATTCGTTCTGTGCACAAAATGTATTTCTTGGCATGGAATGGACATGGAAACCACAAGACCCTACCATGTATGTCTATTGCAAGTTTCTTTCAGATTGCAGTCATTGAGGAGTTATGGAACAAATAACTGACCACTTCATCATTTTTATATACAAGCTTATTTTGAAGAAGAACCACCTTACATGTTGTGAGGAGAAATGGAGGCAATATCAGAGATTGCAGATTGGTTTTCCTCATTGGATGACACCTACCTTAGAATGTTAGACGCCCAGAAGTTGCCACATCTTTTGCCAAGGTATGCCACGGACAAGCTAATCATGTAAGAAGTGTCATATCATCTCGCTACAGGGTTGTCATCAGCCTTGTACAAAAAGAAGAAAGAACCATTCCCCACTCTTACTTTACAATTTGGATTGTATGAGATCAAGAATATCAAAGTCACAGACATCAAAGGAAAGGAGATAATAAAGTTTGCATTCGGTACCTGAGACTTTCATATGTACGATCCTCGTGGTATTTTTAAAGACCACTTTTCTAGAATACACTATCAACGACTTAGCGGGACTTTTCATTAGTCAGAGGAGGATCCATGGAAGAATTGGTACAATGACTCCCGAAATTGCGAGCCAATTAGTATAGTAGGTACTTCACAAGCCAATTCATAGAGGGCAACAACTCCAGAAGTAGTACCAATAGAAGAGAGAAACCTTGTGTAGGATAAGGGAAAGAGAAAGGTTTCTTACAATCTAGGGGGAGGAAGAAGCTGTAAGATGAAAGTGAATCCACTTGTGATTTGGGTCCGTCAGCTACTGGATTTACCCATGATATTTTACTTCTGTGATGTGGTTTTAATTGCATTGAAAAGAGCATTAAAATAACACATAACATGCTTTAAGTAAGAGGAACAAGACAAAAATAAAAAACATAAGAACACGAGTCGTTGATAACGAATTTTGTCCAATTTGGACTATGTCTTTGGGCCCAGTGTCAAAATGGGGTAGTTCAATTCATATAGTGCTGGAAGATGTGATGATGTACATGGACGATGTTCTCTGTCATACAAGGATATGTGCCCTCAACATGAGTGGCTTGTCTCTCCACGAGATGTTCCGCTATAGGAACTCTCACTCACAATGGACCTCCTATCAGCATGACATAATCTCACATGAATCAAAACAAAGATCCTGCAACATGCATCAAGCAAGGATATAGATATATAATACATCACACAACAACTGATAAAAGAGGCACATGATCAAAACTACATATACCTCAAACCATGAAGTTGGCTGAAGAAATGGATGCTCAGTTGCTGAATCTGGCTGCACCATCAAATTCGTGGTGTCGAGAGGCATAGAATCGACTGTCCACAATTGAGAATCTGACACCGTCACTCCAATCTAGAAATTGGCCGAAAAATGGGAAGCTCTACTACTAAAATAGAAATCTCCATCGGATTCCTGTCGCCGAGAGGTGTAAAATTGACATAAAGTTTGTTAAATTATGACTCTTGTAACTTCAGGAACTAAAGGAATATTTTTGATGCCCTCAAGATTCCCTAAGATTCTGTTCTGCTGGGAATTTTCAAATCTGCTGCTCAGATGGCCATTCTGACTTTTCCATCGTGTTCCCTCTGAAATTTTGGTTAAAATGACTGTAAACTTCATATCATTCTGACAAAATTAAAATTTACCTCCCGATGGAATATTTAAGGGATCAAGGAATAATTATTGCAAAATATTCTCTGCCTGGAAAAATGTGTCCACACATGGTTCTGCTTTACTGCTTCGCTGGTCCATCTCTCCCCTTCGTGCAAATGAATTTTAGGGTTCTTATATGACTTGGTGGGCGGCTTTTACAAATCGCGCCCACCTAGCGCAATGGTAAATGAGGTAGTTGGTTGGAGAGGGGTCGGGGGATCAAATCCCGCCCCTATGAAAATAACCCTTGCACGTTGGAGTTTTGTTTGCTTTGGTTGTTTCCTGACTGGCGCATGCTCAAATCCCGCCGGCCTAGATTTTTATGGCGACCGTTAATGTATATGGTGGTGGTTAGTACTTAGTGGGTGGGGTTCGCTCCACGTGGCCCCGACCAAACCCACCACCAGTTTAATATATATATAGATGGCTCTAGCCGAGGGTGGTGGGGTTTGGTCACCTGCCACCATAATTTTTATTATATGTTTTTTTTTTTGTAACGAGTGGTGGGGTGGCGGGGATGGTGGCTCGCCACCCTCATTTTTATATTTTTTTCTTTTAATTTTTTTTTTTTTGCATTTTTAAACTTAACGAAAATAACGGATATTGGTATTTTTAAAGAGGCCACAATTTCACCCATTTTTTGGGAGCTAAGTTCCTTGTCGGTTAACGATGAATTTGTGGGACACTTAAACCTGACCCACTGCCCAACTTTGACAAAAAAAATGACTTGCTCTAACTCCTTCATACGGGCTCGGATTGGAGATCTATTTGCACTGTTGGAGTCAGGGCAACGAGAACTTCAATATGAACTTGGTTTGAGAGAAATACGACCACTTTGAAATTTGACCATTTTTGAGCCCTCTTGATCTTCAGAGGGTGTTTGGAGCCACCTGGATCAATCCTCCCCACTGAGGAGCTTTTGGTCCACCAAAATCATGAACTTAATCTGTAGCTACCTTGTACCTTGTCTGCACCACACATGTCCTGAAAGGTCACCCTTCATTCTCCTTCACCTTTGTCCTTTAGAGCCATAAGCGAAGAGCCGACACCTGCCTCTTCTGCAAACCTGTAGTACATTATTCTGCAGAAAAAAAATTCTTAATTACATGACCAACTATGACCCAAGCATCCCATAATTGCCATGATTTTATAAAACATACTCGATGGTTAAGTTTACATTAGAATGGAAACAATACCCCAATTATCAATACGAAGCCAAAACATCATTGTTGCTTAACAAGTGATGGAAAACACATCATCAATTTTACATTTTAAATTGCAACACATGATTTACAAAAATAAGGCCATGCCACTCTACCACACCTAGAAAAACCATATCTCACTTATCAAAGTGAATGGGTCATCCCTCTATGGTGCATTTTCTTGTCAAACAATTGTTTCAACTAGCTCATGTATGGACACCTTGTCCTTGAGACGTTGCTATGGATGGAGCCTCCAAAACATGGCTCTTTGATGACCACTTCCATTGCAATGTCTGCAATGAGTCTTCTTCCTCTAGACTTGCTTTACCTTCTTCTTTTCCTATGGTGGAGAAGGCCTTTCATGCCTCATCCTTTTTCAAGTTGCCATTCTTTTCCAACACTCAACAAGTACATGGTTATGTAATCCAAAAAAACTACATGTTTTTTGATGCCATTATATATGTTCATTGTTACTGACATGATTGTATTCAAAATGAACATTAGAATACCAATACTTGTTATACCTTTCTTGTTGGTCTCTGGTGCAATCATGGTGATAAGAGCTTGCCTCAGCTCTTTCTCTGCAATGTGCACTATCATAGGATGACGGTGAAGTTTTCCCATCATTCTCTTTCCCTAATGGTTTCAACCATGTATTGGAAGCTTCTGATACCTTTGAGCACTATCCTTCAGTGTATCCCAAAATTGTGAATTGGGGTATCTGCACAACCTCTAATGGTTGAGTCATTCCTTGGCCATTAACACCAAGTTCTCCTCCTTTGTATCCCATCTTGGTGAGGAGTCTCATGCCAGTTCCTGTAATGGGTATCTCCACATTTCCCATAGAAATTATAGCATGTGAAGATGAAATTGAAGAAAAATCAACATTGTTTACCTCAGATGTCGATTCAGAAATAGGTGATGATGGCTTCTTTAAGCCTTCGTTGCGCTTCAATTCCTCCAAGGCCTCTTTCGTGGCTCGTAGCTGAAGCTGCAGTCTCTGCTTATCCTCTTTCTCTTCTCATAGAAGCCTCCTTAATTTAGCATCCTTTGCTCGAAGGCTTTGGTCGTTGTGCTTCAGTTCTTCCAAGGCTGCCTCTGTGGCTTACAACTGAAGCTACATTCTCTTCTTATCCTTTTTATTATCTCGTAGAAGTAAGTTCAATTCAATGTTATCTTCTTGAAGGCTATGGTTGATCTCCTCATTTGAATGATGAGAAGACGATGAAGGCTATGATAATTTACTGGAATATGTGGATGAAGCATCACTTTCTGCTTCTTCTTTCTCCCGTATTTCATAAGCTTCATAAATCATGTCCACCATTTTGGACATCCCGAGCATGGCCTTGTACATGTATTTTCCATCCTCCATTGCTGTACATTCAATCATTGTTCACGCTCGCAATTTGCATCAACAAGAAGACCGCTTTGATACCACTTGATCTGAGTCCGTCAGCTACCTGATTTACCCATGATATTTTACTTTTGTGATGTGGTTAGAATTTCATTGAAAATATAATTAAAAAAACACATAGCATGCTTCAAGACAGAGGAACATGACAACAATCATCAACATAAGAACAAAATTCGTTGATAATTGAGTTCGTCCAATTTGGAATATGTCTCCGGGCTTGGTGTCAAAATGGGGTAGACCGCTTCATATAGTGCTAGAAGATGTGATGATGTACATGGACGATGTTCTCTGTCATACAAGGATATGTTCCCTCAACATGAGTGGCTTGTCTCTCCATGAGACGTTCTGCTACAGGAACTCTCAATCACAATGGACCTCCTATTAGCATGACATAATCTCACATGAAGAAAAAAAAAGATCCTGCAACATGCATCAAGAAAGGATCTAGAAATAATAATACATCACACAACAACTGATAAAAGAGGCACATGATCAAAACTACATATATCTCAACCCTTAAATTTGGCTGAAGAAATGGATGCTTAGTTGCTGAATCTGGCTGCACCATCGAATTCTTGGCATCGAGAGGCATAGAATCGACTATCCACACTTGAGAATCTTACATCATCACTCCAATCTAGAAAATTTCCAAAAAATGGGAATCTCTGTTGCTGAAACAAACATCGCCATCAGATTTCTGTCGCTGAGAGGTGTAAAATCAACATAAATTTTGTTGAATTCTGATTCCTGCAACTTCGGGACCTCAAGGAAAATTTTTAATGCCCTCAAGATTCCCTAAGATTTTGTTATTATGGGAATCTACAAATCTTCTACTCAGATGGCCATTCTTTCTTTACCATCGCGTTCCCTGTGAAATTATGGTTAAAATGACTGTAAAATTCATATCAGTTTGACAAAATTAAAATTTACCTCCCCATGGAATCTTTTAGGCATTAAGGAATAATTTCGGCAAAATATTCTCTGCCTCGAAAAATCTTCCCGCACATGGTTCCGCTTTGCTGGTCCGTCTCTCCCCTCTGTGAAAATGAATTTTCGGGTTCTTATATGACTTGGTGGGAAAATTTTACAAAGCGTGCCTACCTGGCGCAATGGTAAATGAGGTAGTTGGTTGGAGAGGGGTCAGGGGATCAAATCCCGCCCCTCTGAAAATAACCCTTGCATGTTGGAGTTTTGCTTGATTTGGTTGTTGGGCCGGCCCTCCCGGCCGGCGAGGGTTCAAATACTGCCCCCCATATTTATATGGCGACCGTTAATGTATATGGTGGTGTTTAGTACTTGGTGGGTAGGGGCCGCATGAGTTTAATATATATATATATATATATATATATATATATATATATATATATATATATATATATATATATATATATATATATATATATATATATGAAACTCTAGGCAGTGTGAGGAGTTTGGCCACTTGCCACCCCGATTTTTATTATATGTTTTTTTTTGTAACGAGTGGTGGGGTAGTGGGGCTGGTGGCCCGCCACCCTCATTTTTATTTTTGTTTTCATTTTTTTAAAACAAATTGTGTGTTTTAAAACTTAATGAAAATAAAGGATATTAGGTTTTTTAAAGAGGCCACAATTTCGCCTGTTTTTCGGGAGCTAAGTTCCCTGCCAGTTGACGATGAATTTGTGGGACACTTAAACTTGGCCCACTGCCCAACTTTGGCTAAAATTTTAACTTGCTCTATCTCCTCCATAAGGGCTTGGATTGGAGATCCATTCACACCGTTGAAATCTGTTGGGTGTGGAGCCTGATTATCTTGTTTATTTTGTATCACAGCGTTAGACCCTTGTACCTTGCCGCCCGTAATTAAACGCTGCCTGGGGGGTCCAGGGGGGGGCGGATGCAACTTTATGGAGAACCCCCTGGCAGGGGGTTTCGGGGGCAGCGCCCCCGAAGCCAAGAACAAATGAAAAATTGTCTTGTAAAAGTATAGTAATTTCTAGTCAATCTGGGCCATTCATTAGGCGGATGATCTGACGGTAGAAGTTATGTTTAGTTTAGGTTTTTTTTCCCTAGAAGGAAACCCCTCGCTTTTATGAGGGTATTTTATTGCGGCTATGGATTGTGTGTGTATTCTCAGAGCGAGAAACAGATAGGGAGACTGTGAGAGAGAATAGAGGATATTATAGCGGATCTGCTGTAGGTTGTGTCTCTTCATTTTTGCTGGATAATAGAAAGGAAGGACTGGCTGTTCGGGGTATACATAGCCCAAACTGGGTGAACCACATATATACATGTCTCTCTGGTTTTATGTGTTTTGTGTGCTTGTGTTTTCTGCATATTTTATATGTTGCATTGCTCTGTAATATTTAGTTTTCTAACAACTGGTATCAGAGCCGAAGGTCTATTTGGCTGATAAACTCGCAGGAAAGAAGGGTTCCTGGTTCGAGTGGAAGCAATGGCAGAAGATGGTAAGTTTAGGGTCGAGAAATTTAACGGCAAAAACTTCCTGCTGTGGAAGATGCAGATGGAAGATTATCTGTATCAGAAAGATCTGTACCTACCATTGAGCGGAAAAACAAAGAAGCCGATGACTATGAAAGATGCAGAATGGGATATTCTCGATAGAAAGGCACTCAGAACAATATGGTTGTGCCTGGCGGCTTCAATAGCCTTCAGTATTTTGAAGGAAACAACAACAGAGGGTTTTATTAAGGCGTTGGCGAAACTATATGAAAAACCCTTGGCCTCAAACAAGGTATTTCTTATGAAACGTTTATTTAATATGAAGATGTTGGAAGGTGGATCTATTGCAGACCATTTAAATGATTTTAATATAGTTACCAGTCAGTTAAGTTCTGTAGGGGTAAAATTTGATGATGAAGTTAGGGATCTTTTATTTCTGTGCTTATTTTCAGAAAGCTGGAATGGTTTAGTTATGGCCATTAGTAACTCTGTCTCTGGATCTAGTACTTTAAAGTTTGATGATGTTGTCGGTGCTATCCTTAGCGAGGAAATGCGATGGAAAATCTCCAGTGAGACATCGAGTAATGCTTTGAGTGCAGAGTCTAGGGGAAGAAGAATGGAAAGAGGAAAGAGCTCGGGATATCATAGTAAATCAAGGAAAGGCAGATCCAAGTCCAGATCGGGGATAGTGTGATGGAAATGTGGAAAGAAAGGACACCTAAAGAAAGACTGTAGATCTCGGAAGGGAAAAGAAGGAGATGCACATCAAGATAAAAAACATGAAGCAAATGTGACATGTGATGTGTTACAAAATGCTTTGATTCTTTCTTTCGAAAATGTTACTGATTCTTGGGTTGTAGATTCAGGGGCCTCATTCCATGCCACACCTGATAAGAAATATTTTCATGACTATGTTCAAGGAGATATTGGACAAGTCCGTTTGGGTGATGATAAACCCTGTAAAATTGTTGGAATGGGTAAAGTTCTTGTAAAACAACAAAATGGAAACCAATGGTTATTAAAGCAGGTAAGGCATGTTCCAGATCTGAAGAAAAATCTGATTTCAATAGGGCAGTTAGGTAGTGAAGGTTGCGTGACAACTTTCACACATAAAACTTGGAAGGTCACCAAAGGGGCCCTAGTAATAGCAAAAAGCGAAAAGGTTGGTACATTGTGTTTATGAAATGATATTTCTAACTCTGTTAATGCTTTAAATTCCAAAGGAGAAGATGCAGCATTATGGCATCATAAGCTTGGACACATGAGTGAGAAGGGGATGAAGATTCTTCACTCAAGAAATTTGTTGCCAGGTTTGAAGAATGTTGATTTGGATTTCTGTGAGGATTGCACTTATGGAAAACAGAAGAGAGTCAGATTTCTAAGAGTTGGTAAAGAAAAGAAGAGCGAAAAATTAGAGCTTGTCCATACAGATGTATGGGGACCTGCTCAAGTATCATCTCTTGGTGGCTCTCGTTATTATGTTACTTTTATTGATGATGCAACTAGAAAAACATGGATTTATTGTATTTGGAATAAAACTGATGTATTTGATATTTTCAAGAAATGGAAAGATTTGGTTGAGATTGAGACATGAAATAAGTTGAAGTGTCTCAGATCAGACAATGGAGGTGAATATTGCAGCAAATAATTTGGTAGGTACTGTTCAAAGCATGGAATTCGTAGAGAGAAGATAGTTCCAAGAACACCACGAGAAAATGGTGTGTCAGAAAGAATGAATAGAAAAATCATGGAGCGTGCAAGGTGCATGAGATTGCATGCATGATTGCCTTTACAATTTTGGGTAGATGCTGTAGATACTACTATTTATCTAATAAACAGAGGGCCTTCAAGTTCCTTGGATGGTGATATTCCAGAGGAAGCATGGACAGGTAAAAAGGTAAACTATTCTTTTTTAAATCCTTTTGGCTATGAGGCATTTTTCCATATTAATAAAGAAAACAAAACAAAGCTTGAGGAAAAATCAAGGAAATGTACCTTTATTGGATATGGTGTTAATGATTTTGGTTATCTCTTATTTTATTATGAAAATCACAAAATCATTAGGAGCAGAGATGTAATATTCAATGAAAAGGTCTTGTATAAGAATCAGTTGCAGGAAAAGAAACAGGAAAAATAAAAAAAAGAATACACAGTTCTTGATGAGATCACAGAAAAAGTAAAGGTGCCTAAAAATAATAATAATCAACAACAAAAACAACCACCACAACAACAACAGGAACCTCAAACACCTGAAAGTGGTGTTAGAAGATCTACCAGGATAAGTAGACCCCCTGAACGATACTCTCCATCATTATATTATTTATTGTTGACTAATTCTGGTGAACCCGAATGTTATGAAGAAGTAATGCAGGTTGAAAGCAGGAAGAAGTGGGAGCTAGCCATGGAAGAAGAGATGGACTCCTTAATGCATAACTAGACTTGGGACTTAGTCAGGTTTCCTGCAGGTAAAACTACATTGCAGAATAAATGGGTTTACAGGCTGAAGGAAGAAGATGGAGGAAAACAGAGGTACAAAGCTAGACTTGTGGTGAAGGGGTTTCCACAAAAGAAAGGTATTGATTTTTATGAAATATTTTCTCTTGTTGTTGAGATGACTTCAATCAGAACTATTTTAAGTCTTGTAGCAGTGGAATATTTACATCTTGAAAAGTTAGATGTAAAGATAGCATTTCTCCCTGGAGATTTGGAGGAAGAGATCTATATGGAGAAACCATAAGGATATGAGGTCAAAGGGAAAGAAAAATTAGTGTGCAGGCTAAAGAAGAGCTTGTATGGCTTAAAACAGGCTCTAAGGCAGTGGTATCTAAAATTTGACAAGTTTATGTCTGAACAAGGTTATACTAGATGTCACTCGATCATTGTGTTTATCTGAAAAGGAAAAATGATGGCAGCTATATTATATTGTTATTGTATGTAGATGACATGCTTTTTGCAGGGTCTAACATGCAGGAAATAGATGTGCTCAAAATAAAATTAGCAAACTCATTTGCAATGAAGGATTTGGGAGCTGCAAAACAAATCCTTGGTATGAGAATAACTAGAGACAGGAAAAATAGCAAATTAACACTGTCTCAGAATGAGTACATCCAAAAGGTGTTGAAAATATTTAATATGCAGAATGAAAAACCAGTTAGTACACCTTTTGCTAGCCATTTCAAACTTAGTAAGGAGATGTGCCCCAAGACCTAAGAAGAAATGGATTATATGTCTAAAGTTCCATATGCATCAACAGTTGGAAGCTTAATGTATGCAATGGTCTGCACAAGGCCTGATACTGCACATGCAGTGGGAGTTGTAAGCAGGTACATGAACAATCAAGGAAAAGAACATTGGATGGCAGTGAAATGGATTCTCAGATATTTGAGAGGTACCAAAAATCAAACATTATTCTTTGGTGGTTCAAACATATCTCTACAGGGATATGTTGATGCAGATATGGCAGGTGACAGAGATAACAAGAGAAGCACTACAGGATATGTATTTACTGTAGATGGAACAACTGTCAGTTGGGTTTCAAAAATACAAAGTGTTGTTTCACTTTCAACAACAGAAGTAGGGTATGTTGCTACTAAAGAGGCTAGTAAAGAAATGATTTGGTTACAAAGGTTTATGGATGAATTGGGTAAGAAGCATGATATGGGCACGTTATACAGTGATAGCCAAAGTGCCATTCATCTTGCAAAGAACTCAACATTTCATTCCAGGACTAAACACATATAGCTGAAGTACCATTTCATACGGTTAGTATTGGAAGATGGACAGTTGAGGCTAGAAAAGAGACACACTAGCCAAAATGTTGCAGATATGCTAACAAAAGTTGTAACTAGGGAGAAACTGAGATTATGCTCAGTTTCAATTTTTCTTCAAGGATGACAATGAAGGTGAGAAATAGCCAGGTCCAAAGAGGAGTTATTGTCCAACAAATGAAGCAGCAGTGTAGTTGCTACAATCAGTCTCCAAGTGGGAGATTATTGGGTGTGGAGCCTGATTATCTTGTTTATTTTGTATCACAGCGTTGGACCCCTGTACCTTAATGGGGCGGAAACGCCGCCCGTAATTAAATGCTGCCTGGGGGGTCCGAGGGGGCGGCTGCGACTTTATGGAGCCCCCCCTTGGCGGGGGGTTTCGAGGGCAGCGCCCGCGAAGCTAAGAACAGATGAAAAATTGCCTTGTAAAAGTATAGTAATTTCTAGTCAATCTGGGCCATTCATTAGGCGGATGATCTGACGGTAGAAGTTATGTTTAGTTTAGGTTTTTTGCCCTAGAAGGAAACCCCTTGCTTTTATGAGGGTATTTTATTGTGGCTATGGATTGTGTGTGTATTCTCAGAGCGAGAAACAGATAGGGAGACTATGAGAGAGAACAAAGGATATTACAACGGATCTGTTGTAGGTTGTGTCTCTTCATTTTTGCTGGATAATAGAAAGGAAGGACTGGCTGTTTGGGGTGGACGTAGCCCAAACTGGGTGAACCACGTATATCTGTGTCTCTCTGGTTTTATGTGTTTTGTGTGCTTGTGTTTTCTGCATATTTTATATGTTGCATTGCCCTGTAATATTTAATTTTCAAACAGAATCAGGGTGACCGACAATTCAATCTGAACTTGGTTTAAGAGCAATCCGACCACTTTGAATTCTGACCGTTTCTGAGCCCTCTTGATCTCTTGAGGGTGTCTGGAGCCACCTGGATCAACTTGTGATGATTAAACTTTAGAAATTGAGGCAAAGAGGAGGCATATGATGCACAAAGTAGAACAAAAGCAGAGAGAAAAGCTGAGGTTGAAGGAAACAAAACTGAGGTTGCAGGAAACTGAACATAAACTAGAAGAATAACGAGAGAAAATAAGGAAATAACAGGAAGATCAACAAAATTTGGAAGACGAAGAAAGATAGTGCACCATAGAAGAAGAAAAAACAACAAAAGGAGAAGCTGAAGAGCAAGATCAGAATCGACCAACAATAGAGGAGGAAAGATGATATATGTAAGGTCGGGAGCTTGCTCAAAAATTTGAGGAATTGATTGAGATTGAAGACATGGAGGAGGGATTGACGCCGCAGAATCATGATGTCAACCTAATGTTGAGTGTACGATAGGTGACCATTCAGTCTTCACCACCTCCAACAATTGAGTTGGTTCCGAGCAGGGAAGAGAAATTTGTTCCTCTTGATGATGATTCGATCATGGACACATACAATATTTTGTATGATGAAATCTATAAGAAGATTGTACAACTGCGTAGGAAGAACTTAAGAACTTTTCGGATGACCTCGCATCACCTAAATTCATCAGAGAGAGGGTGATAGTGGTAGACACCAAGAAGAATCCAAATGCCATTACCAAAGCCAACTTGGCCTTTGTATGTGTAGCAAGATAAAACACTCAGTATTTGATGCCTCTCAAATTAACTATATTTTTTCCATGCGTGGTTAAAAATGTTGGAAAATAAGTTGAATGAATTGGGCATTACAAATCATTTTTTGAAGACTGATTTAAGAGTTTATAATTAATGTGATTCATATTTTCTTGTGTATTTTGAATATCATGCACTAATTAATATTTCCTATCTCATAAGTCACTTATATCATTGATGATGTTCTTTAATGTTCATGCCCTAATTACCATGCACTATGTATGATTTATGTTGAAGCCCACATTCATCTGGGAGCCTAAGTTTTGATAATGAGGAAAAAATGAGGAAGCCACATAAGGAAAACATAGTTAATGAAGCATTTAAGATAGGCACAACCTATATAGATTGCTCTCATTTACATAGGTATGATGTGATAAACAAGGTACCACACATGATTCATGGTTGTACATGAGACAAAGTTAATAGAGGATAATGACTAAGACTAAATTTTCAAAGGGAATGTAGTATAACTTGTGCATAAATATTCTAATGGCCACAATGGATTGTTTTATGTGTTGCAATTAGGCTAAAGTAAGCCCATGTGGTTGCATCATTTATACTATTATAGGCCCATGTAGACACATTTAGAGTCAAATGGAGCCTATGTTATGAAGGCATCATATGGATTTCAAATAGTGCCAGTGATGATGTAGCTATATGATTCAATTATATTTGTAGAATATGTCTTACAATGATATGGCTACACCTATGCAAAGGCCCCTTATAATTTGAAAAATTTTAGTTAATTTTATATACTTATTCCTAAATGTATCTTGTATGAGAGACTTGATGGAATTGGGATGTATAGTTATGATTGGTAGTTATTGTGTCTGTTCATAGGTGTTGTGGTTGTAACTTGTATGTATATACTCATTAAAAAATGTGTTGGATTAGGTTAATAATTTACCTGTGTATTGAATATTTTGACACAAATATATACTAATAGTGCACATGAGATATTTTTTCTATAGATTTTGGATTGACTATCAGTTTCTATGTATGTGTTGCATGTTGTGGGAAATGAAAATTGTGCTACTATTCTTGATATTGATATAATCTTGGATCACATTAGAGGAAATTTCAGCCTAAAAGTTCCCTCCTAAGGAAAAATAGTTAAAATAATAAAATAAGAGTTATGAATTTTGGAGGGAAAAAAGAAAACAACGTTTTTTAATTGTATTTTCGGCGTATCTCCTTATATGTTTACTATTTTCGGCTTATCTCCTTATATGTTTACTCAAATTTCAAGTTTAGACACTCATTAGATGCGGAATTAAATTCCACATCCAATGAGTACCCATTATGCATACTTTTAGAACACCCATATTGATAAAATTTGTAGATACATTAAAAAAACGTGTTTTAACACGTTTTTTTAATGTATCTGCAATTTTTATCTATGTGGGTCTTCTCGAAAGTATGCATAATGGGTACCCATTGGATGTGGAATTTAATTCCGTATCTAATGATTGTCTAAATTTGAAATTTGAGTAAATCTATAAGGATATAAGCTAAAAATACAATTAAAAAATTAGTTTTTCTTCTTTTCCCTCCAAAATATTTACATGTACCTCTTTTTAAATTTAAGTCATTTTGATTGGTTTACATATTATGATATGGAAATTAAATTAAAATTTCATGGGCACTTTTAGGCTGAAATTTCCTCTAATTTTGACTCTTTGTTTCAGAGGATAATAACTTGAATTATTTGAGATGCTTGAAGAATTAATCTGTTGCATTTAAGGAGTGAGTTTTTGATTTGATGACAACAAACAAGGATAAGGTCAATAGTGTGACTAAAGATGATGGACCCAACTTGTCACCTCCAACTATTGACAAGTTATTTTTATCTAATTTTTTTTTTTTTGTGGATGGGGTAGGAATGGAAGGTATAGGGAGTGGAATCAACACACTCTTCACCAAGGAAACCTAGTAAACCTTGGCATAGGGAAAGGAGATTCCATTCAAGAATCACCAACATGTTTTCATTATCATCTTCAACTATGAAGAGGTGATGGTCGAGGCCTATGACAAGATTTACATCAATTCCACGATGCTAATTCCATCACGAAATAAAACTTTCTAAATGACCACTAGAAGGTTTTCCCTCCCCTAGCCATTCTAAGAGTGAAGTTGTAAACATGCTAAGAAAACCCACCAATGATAAAACACTAGAACAAGAATAAATCTTGATATCGAGATAAACCTTTCAACCCTTTGAACCTTTAAGTATATAACCCAACACCTATAATCTTGCACACAAGATATGATTCACCTCTCATAATTTTATGTCCATTAAATATAAAGGACCTAAATTAGGTTCATATATATATACGTGTGTGTGTGTGTGTCCATGGTAGGAAATATATCCCATACACCACATGTTCCAAACCATTGTGGCCCATAATTGGATAAAAATGTTGGTAATACAATGAGTTCACTAAGATGGGGTTATTTTTATTATTCATGTCTTTCTATGTAAGTTGGCATATTTCTTCAATATATGTAGGGGACCATTTTTGATAGTGTATAGTGCTCATCCATTTTGAAGGAAATATGATTATGAAATGCAACTAATTCCATTATTGTTACTATCCAGTTATGCATGCTAATGCCATATTTGTTTAGTATATAACAAGTTATGTGCATGTGTAACAACCCTTATTTAGTTCAATTTTCTTCAATACTATAGATCCAAGATCATTTTGACTCTATGGAATTCACTAAAAAAAAAAAAATGAAAATGCATGCAAACTTGATAGTGTAGAATTTATGAGAGTGCTAAAAGCACATGCATTATTAATCATGACATCTATGAAATGAAATCCATATTTATTCAGTCGTAATGGTCTTCTGGTAATAAAATTTTGCAAGGAAAGTTTCCTTAATTTTATTCTTTTTTATGAAACAAAATAAAGACTTGGGAAAACCCTATTTGCTTTAAATGTATGATATATAAATTAAATGTAGGGTCATTTCTCTATGATAGATATTCATTCATTTAAAGTTTTATAAAAGGTAGTTTCACTACATAGGTCTAGGCTAAGATGAGGTTAAGAAAAAATATACAAGGGTTGTGCTGTAAAATGATGAGGTTTAGAAAACATATATGAGAGTTGTGCTATAAAATTCAATACTTTTCGATAAACATATTGATTTATGTCTTTTAATGTGGGTTGTATATCTTTATGGAGATATGCCCATGGCTGCCTCACCCTCTAGGTACTTTGTGTCCATTAAAGATCTGGATTATTCCTTTCCGCCGGGATTTTTTGATGGTGCCTCGAATTGCGACAGTTGTGGGTGTGGGGTGCTTATCAAATTCAGTCCTGAGCATGAATATCATTTTTATTGGTATGGGGGAGGGGACAAATATTAGGGATGAGATTGTGGCATTTTGGGGACTCCTAAAATGTGCGAAATGATTGGCTATTGAATCCATTAAGATTGTCAGGATTCAAAATTGATCATTGAATGTGTTATCACCACATTGGAGCAGCTGGGTTTTTCAACCATCAACCTAGAATACGTCATTCAAACCAATTTTGACTAGAAGTTAGCCCTTCCAATCTGAGAGGGCTCTCTCAAGGAAAATAATGGAATATTCAAGATTAAATTCAAATTTGTAGATGAATAAATTCGTTTATTATTTATGTGTTTTTTTGCAGGTGGAAGAGTGTATGATAGCTACCATTGGGCATGGATTCAACTAAGGAAATTCAATCCAAAAAAAACTATATTCATGGAAGCTGAGGTAAATTGGATTAAAAATGAACTTTTACAACATACATAGCATATGAAGGAAATTGGAGCATTTGATCATGAAATCAAAGTAATCATGCTACCATGAAACCGATAACAATAAAAAAAGTGAACAGGTAAAACACATAAGCCAAGGAGAATCTCAGGTTGTAAAACAGTTTTCTACAAAATGTATGTTAGCTTGACAAAGAACAATTACATATTAGCCTTCTCATCACATTCATCAACCCCTTCAAAGTGAAACACTCCCTCATTTATAGAGTGAAGCCTTTTTATAATAGTCTTCCACTTGGGCTAGACTAGATACCTTAACCAAGAGACCTAATTCTAGTAGGATTTCATCACATAGAGAGTTTATAGGGATATTTTCTGTTTGACAGAGTTTGTATACAAAAAGGAATCTATGACTATTTAATAACTTTGACAAAACTATAACATACTATTTTATTCATCCATATCGAACCCAAATTACTACTGAGGTGTTTGATAGTTGATGCATTGGAATAAAGACCTCGTAGGATTGAGCTAGGATGATGAGCTGTAGTGATGAACTGACATCATAAGTTGACTTGATGAGTTGTCAACTACATGGAGGTTGAATCGCTGAGTTGTCCCCTTGAAAATGAGATAATGATGTGTATTCTCTTGATTGGTGGTTTTCCCATTTCTTCACTGTTTGACTGCCCAAAAATCATCAAAACTTCATAACGCTGGAAAAAACAGAGTACAGGCAGTTTGGTAGCAAACTTTAGTAGCAAATGCCAAAATCACCCTTCTGCATGTAATTTTCCTTTTCTTACTATTCCAAGGTATTCTTTGAGGTTTATGAGTTAAATACATGCCTCGAGTCCTCATATTTCTGAAATTTTAACTAGTATTTGCCTTCATTGAAAGCTATAACAATTTCGTAGAAAATTTCTACCTTCAAGCCTGGGAGTTGCTACGAAAGTGCTTAGTTTCTGAGATTTTTCAATTTCATTATTCTTTCACCTCCAAAACACTTCTAAAAGCCTAAATAAGCCTGTATATTAGAATTATCCATAGTATAAGAAAAAATTGATGGTCTTACCATATTCATGGAGCATAATCAATAACAATAATGAATTTGAGGCACCTCTTCATAAGCTCATCTTGTATCATTTCTATCCATGCTTCTAAATCTTTGAATTTCCCCTGCAACCTTCTCATATTTGCTTGCAACCATCTGTTTCTACTGCACAAGTGTTTCATCATTCTATGCAAAGGTAGTGTCCTCTTCCAGTAGCTTCATATCCATTGGTTCATATCTTACAGTTGAACTTCCTTTATATTTTTTTTTTGAGCTGCCATTGCTTCAACACGTTGAGATCTGATTCTTGCCACCTGCAAATTATCCTATAGACAGTTATACGTACTATTTACACCAATAGATCTTCCCTAAAGACAACAATACCAACTCATAAGACAACAAAAACAATTTGAATGATAACAAGATCGAGCTAAAGTGAAAGGAGAACGAGATAAGAAATGAAGCTATACAGTGATAGCGTTTTGGGGATAATGGATAAAGGAAAAAAGAATGTATTTATGACCTAATGTGACTCTGACCCATGTTTTTTAAAAATTGGATAGTTACTAATAGCCACAGAGTTTCGTAGCGGAACATGTGGCAGAAGTGACAGATTTTCTATAGAAGTTTCAGGAAATTTCGTAGCAAATACTCTGTTTTTCTAACTTGAGTTGCTAATTTTTTTTGTAGAAATTATATAACTTATGTGTTATATGTCCAATATTCTCCTGATCACACACTATTTGACTTCATGCACAATACAAAATCTATTCCACTATTGATCATCACATGCGGAAATTAAATCAATTGCAATGCACACATGAAACCATAATAATTCACACACATTAACATAACTATTTAACGGGAAAGCCTGAAGCTAAAAACCCCCACTATATGTATATAATATATGTCATAGAGATCATGTAACAATCCTCATACAAAGCTGATCATATCAATCTCTCAGTAAAATACAATCGCTACACACTAATCATGCTAGATCTTGCAAAACCATGCACCAATCTCTGCCACCTGCTAGCCTGCCTCTACTGCACAATCCCTGCTGAAGAATGGCTCTGAATGAACTCAAATCCACCAAGCTTCGACTGTGCAATCCTCATTGGCATCTACACTGAGTGTTGGATGCAATCAATGCATCACTATAGTCACAACTGATAGTCACACTTGCTTTTTCACCTACCTTTCCACTGGTCTCCACTGAACTTTCCATGCACTATATTTAACTGATGTATTCTTCAGTTGATTAATGATTTATTATTTAGTGAATTAATTAAATAATTAATTCACACCACTCTCACTAGTGTATCAATCATTTAGACTAGATACAACTAGCTCAACTGAGTCTAACCGAGTTAAACTGAATACAACTCCACCAAACTCTGTCACGTGATTTATAATTGAAGTCCTCATGCATTAGCTCCAGTAAACCCTCAGGAATAGTGTAATTCCTTCTGTCAGATATTGTGCCACATCTGTACACTTAATTGGAGTGCTCCAAGAGAATAAGATAATGTTTAGAGTCCAAATATTATTAAGAGCTAATAATATTCGACATATCTATTTTTAGACTAGTAATCTAAAAATAGATTCCGCCCAAAATGTCTAGAAATAGAAATCCATATATTTTTCCAACTTGACCAACCATCCACAAATAGCATCTTGCAACTCATATAATATGATCAACATGTCTAAAAATAGACATACTCTAAAAATAGACTTTGCGCCAAAAATAGCCTGCAGGCCCACTTAGTGAAGGCGACTCTTTTCACTAAGCTCATCATCTTGTTGAATCTCAACACTCCCGCTCAACAAGATAGGGATTATCTTCCACCCCGATCCTGTCTCTATGGTATTCGAATTTTCTCCTGGTGAGCGCCTTCGTTAGAATATCTGCATCTTGATCCTCCGTAGGAATGTAAGAAAGCAACATGATCTTCGACTACACACAATCTCTAATATGATGGTACCAGATGTCAATATGTTTAGATCTATCATGAAATATTGGATTAACCGAGAGTTTAATGCAACTCTGATTATCAAAATATATCACAGTAGGATCTAAGTGTGAACCGAACAAACCGACAAGGATCTTCCTCATCCATATAGCCTGTGACCATCTTATTTGCCACATACACTCCTTTCACTTTGAGCCAGTGCCACGGATCCTCATTTCTTCTTGTCTGGCTTCTTGTGGGCAAATCTTGAATATCCTTCCAGATGTGCTCTTTAAATCCGATTGGGCAAACCCTTGTCATAGTGACCAGCATAATGGGACTCTTCAAGCTGTCTGACACCACAATCCGCACCCTCTTGATGTGCCTACTGATATCTCGGGACATGCTTTCTGCCTTAAACATTAGGATTAACCACGCTTGTGAAAATTTGGTTAACATCACCGCATATGTTCAGGTTGTGTATTGACTAGATACATGAGCGAACCAACCAATTGTCGATAAACAGTGGCATCCACTACCTCTGCCGATGTAGCATCCTCTTTCCTCCAACCACTAGGAAGAGGAGTGTCGATAGGCTTGCAGCCTTGCATGTTGAACTTCTCTAGTATCTCTCGGGTATACTTGCCTTGAGACACAAATATTCCACCCTTCCGCTGCCAAATTTCCAATCCCATGAAATGATGAAGGAGGCCTAAGTCCTTCATCTCAAAATCCTTTGCAAGATCTGCCTTGCATGAGTGTATCAATAGCTCATCACCTGTTAGTATCAAATCATCTACATAAAGTAAAATGATCAGCAACTTACCCTCCACCAAAATCTGGTATAGGTCCGGATCCGCCTCACTCTTGGTGAATCCAAGTCTGGTAAAATAACTGTCTATTCGTGTGTACCAAGCACAAGGTGCTTGTTTTAGCCCATACAGTGCTCTTTTGAGCCTGCACACATGCGACTCACTGCTAAAGATTTCGAATCCTTCAGGCTATTCTATGTACACCTCCTCCTCAATGACTCCGTTGAGGAATGCAGTCTTCACATCCATCTGATGAATGTGCCAACCCATCTGCGCTGAGAGAGAAAGGATGGTCCGTATGGAAGAATACCTTGCGACAGGTGCAAAGGTTTCTTCATAGTCGATCCCCTCGATTTGTGAGAAGCCCCGGGCAACAAATATTGCCTTGTACTTCTCGACGCTCCCGTTAGAAGCTTGCTTCACTTTGTAGATCCATCTCGAACCTACCACTGATTTCCCTTCCGGCCTTGGGATAATATCCCAGGCACTTTTTCTGACAATCGAATCATACTCTTCCACCATGGCATCTACCCATGCAGGGTCCTCCACAGCTTCCTCGAAAGAATATGGTTTTGTCACGATACACTTGCTCATCAGAGCCATGTATCCAGTAAATCGGTCAGGTGACTGTCTTTGTCTGCTCTGTGATGTAGGTGCTCCTACATTCTGTGCTGCATCAAGATTCAGTCGCTCAGCTTCTGTAGTGCGCTTCCACCCTCTGATGTTTGGCGCTGCATGAGTGGTTTCTTCCACTCCATGAACCTCCTCTTGTGGCTGATCCACATCCTAAGGCTCATCTTTAGGAACTAGTAGCTCCTCATCTGCATGAAAGTGTATCTCCCTCTCAAGCGACAACTTCATGGATTTCTCCTCATGAAATTTTATATCTCGTCGCACAACAATCATCCGACTATATGGCAAATACACACGATAATTGTGGGGTGTTTCTGTGTACCTGTTGACGGAAAAATCTGTCCGGCCAACAGCAGGGGATCTCCCCGGTAAAAGGTCCCAATTAGACCTTGAACCATTTGGAATAGGGATCCCGTCCGGGGTGTGGGTCCGGCTACCACTGATTTCTCCTTTGCTTTGGGTCTCGCTTAAACTCTATAAAACAGTGGGTACACACCTAATCAATTGATACAAGACATATGATTGATGCATTAAATGTACATGCAGCACTATGAGTAGCAAGAGGAAATAATAAAGCATGAAGACCGAAGGAAGTGTCAATCCTCCCCTAATTGGGATTCATGCATGTTTATTACGAACATGAAAAACGATTTCTCATTTTCATAGAGAACATGTCACTTCCTAAAAGCTTTAAATGATAACACAAATGCAGATAAACAAAGTCATCAACATTCGCTAAGAAAGTGAAATAACTCAACCACCATTAACATACTCAACAAACTGTTATGTAACTGTGAACTAAATTAAAGATACAGTTCCCTTAATCTAAAGATGTTCAGAAACTGAAAATAATATACTCAAGAGTGCTCGTATATAAAACAACACCAGATCCACAAAGAGATTTTACAAAATGCTTGTATTCATCATTAAATGTATAATCTATTGGTAATACAATGTACTCAACTCGAGTCCCAAACAAAAGATCCCCCGTTACAAGCTCTCGAAGGAGTATTTATAATACGAAACCTGCCCTTTGGGCTGCCTTGCGACCTAGTCTTTTCTGCGACCTGCGACCTGAGCTGTTGTTGCGACTTGCGACCTGAGCTGTTGTTGCGACCTGCGACCTGACTAGGTCGCGGGGTTGCAGGTTGTAAGAAAATGTCCAAGGTGCGACCTTGCGACCTTGCGACTGGGTCGCAGGGTCGCGGGGTCGCGGATCGTGAAAACAGATGCACATGCGACCTTGCGACCTTACGACTAGGTCGCTGGGTCGCGGGGTCGCGGATCATGAAAACAGATGCACATGCGACCTTGCGACCTCGCGACTGGGTTGCCGAATCGCGAGGTCGCGGATCGTGAAAATCGATGCACATGCGACCTTGTGACCTTGCGACTAGGTCGCTGGGTCGCGGGGTCGCAAATTTCGGGAAAATCAGGAACACGACCTTGCGACCTTGCGACTAGGTCGCGGGGTCGCAAGTTTCGGGAACAATCAGCAATGCGACCTACTGGGATTTGCAACCTCGCGACCTAGGCAGATCTGTGACCTGCGACCTTGGCAGATATGCGACCTGCGACCTTGGGCAAATCAGTGAGTTTTTTGGAGTTTCGCTAGCATTTACTTGTTTTGAAAATGTCACCTTGTTTGCTGGGGAAAACCTTGGCTCTTATGTGCAAACAGAGAGGTTCTTCCTGCAATAAAACAACACAGGTCACATGTCTCCATGATTGAACAATAATAATGCGAGGACATTTTAATCAATTTGCAAGAATGAAAATAATAACTTAGACCCCTGTGTGGTCAACTACTGAATCATCGGAGAGACTGGTTAGGGTAAGCTTTCTTTGTGCCCTTTCCCTGTCAGGATCATTATCCTTCCCATGCACAAGGTTTTCTTTAAGTCTTGGATTACATTATTTGATAGGCATGGGCTTCTTCGTTCACATCCTCAGTGGTCGCCGTAGGTCTTCACTAAACTCTGAGTGTTTGCAGCAGAAAATATTGATAAGATCGAATATTTTCTGTTTGTGCCATCTCCTGCTGAATGCTATCCTAGCAGGTCAGGAAAATGGCAATAGCATGCAATGCATTTTCAGAGCCACTCCAACCAGACTGATATTTGTTCACTGCCATACACTCACAAGATGCTCATACAACCGTTTTCATACAGTTCAAGTAATCAGTGGATTTGCTGGTGTCCAACCCTGCAACTTGGCAACCACAGGATAGCATAGTCGCAGATCCTGCTAGGTTGTATTTGGCGTTCCTGCCCCAGACTTGTGACTTAGCGACTGGTTGCAATGAGCCAGGGATCGCGCTCTTTATTGCTGCACAAAGCTTCATGCAACAGCAACATATCCCGTGTGTAATGGTTATGGCACCCTCACGCATTTAAAAACATGCTCCTTTTGTTATCTACATCTTCACTCTTTCCTTCCAAGTGCGCCGGCCGCCAACGGATGCAAAACACCATAGATCGAGAATTGTAAATCGTTGCTACTAGATAGGTTTGAGAGTTTTAACACTAATTAGTTCACTATCATGTTCCGCCTGGTAATGGTCCATGAGTTCCATGATCAAACTCTGTTGGATGGAATATGTTTGCATCTTCTATCTTTAGCACAACTTCTTTCCTTGAATCGTTATGTGTATCATGCACGAAAACTCATCCATAATTCAGCAAAATGGCGCCCGGTCCTGAAAGAAAACTTTAAAAAATGTAATTATGCAGAGCTGCACTCGTAAATACGTTAAGTGTTGTTTTTTTCCTCTCTTCCAAATGTCAATAGATTCATGGGCGTTGTAAACCTTCTTGGATAGGCCTTCATGCATGGCGAATCTGCGACAGGACCTACGATTGCTGAATGCAGGACCATGCGCGTTACCTTAGCGCATCTGACCGATTACTATATTCGTTTTTTCTTTTACTGAGCATTATAGCGTTTAACTGATCCTCAATTCACGCGGAAAAATCTCTCCATGGTATGTACAAGGTAAAGCGCGGTCATGGATAAGCACACAGCCTCGATCATCATTATTTGGAGCCCATGCCATAAAAAACGCCACGACATCTGCATTCTTTGATGAAAAATATTTCACCAACGTGCATGTCGCAACTTCCTCCAGCAGGGCCGTGACTCTGCACAGCTGAAAAAAAATGGCTGTGAGTCATCATGCTTTTACAGCTCTGCTCCACTTTGACCATAAATAGCACTATATTTTACTGCAGTTGCGTTGTAGGCTCGTTATAACATTTCGCTCCAGGCTTTGAACGTAATTTTTTTTTCCTTTTGACCATTATACATATATGCGTCCTCTCCCAAAGTTTGACATGGGCTAAACTATGGCATAAAACACTTGGGCCAATCGAAACATTCCTCGTGTGCTTTTCTCGGCAATCTTATACAGTTGTGAAGTCCTATGTGATTTGCACCATTTAAAACTGTGGTTATACGTGTCAGGATAGTTATAGCAGTCCACTCCATGCTTGAGTTAAAATTCGAATGCCACGTATATACATCAACCATTACGTTGGCTCCATTGCAACATAAATATTTAACAGTTGGCTCCACGCAACGTGTTTTCATATAGTCCTGATCCGTCATTTCAATCGTAAAATTGACTACCTTATATATATACCTGCCTCAAATGTTTTAACGTAAATTGAAATGTGCCCGAACATCCACTATCAAACCTTTGCGCCCGCTCCATGTTTTAAGAAACAAACCTTTGACCATTATATATGCTATGGAAATATTTAGCTCATTCGTAATGTTTCCATATAGTCTTGACTCACCAGTTTTGGAAACCACGTGGTCTTGTGCCTTGCATTAATATATACAACATCACCTATTGAATGTGCGCCCTTTATAATGTTATCACTTGGTTTTGCTCTAGGATAACTTATATTTTTAAAACCATATGCTTCCGAGCCTTGTTTTAATTTGATCATTTACTTTACCTCATAATACCCCTTGCAGCAAGAATAATTCCATACCATGTAGCTCAGGCTTAATAAATGGTGCTTCTCAAAATTGCGCTCACATATTGAAAACTCTGCCGTTGGCCTGCCACACCAACATGTGTACTTTCGCACTGCTGCTCGACACGAAACACCTTGACTGAGATTGTCGTTCTATGTGAGTGTTATGAGACCACTTTGTTCACCGGGATATACTTTGGGCTAGACTGGTCAGGGTGGTGAAATATGTTTCTTTGCGTGCTCTCATCGACATTTAGATGGTATGGTGCCGGATCTAGACATTTCCAAACGGAGCGTTTTTAAGCATCTGGTGCGCACTAGTGAAGAAAGCTCTTGCATCAGTAACATAGAAGGTTCTCTCTGATCAACATGTATCACACCATCCTCCTTTTAACAGTACTGGTCGCTTGCTCCTCCTCCTCCCTTGTTCCGAAACCTTGGCTTTGTTACCGAGCTCAATTTTATTGCCCTCGATGTCATGACAAGATTGAGGAGTTTGTCACCCGTGGGGTCGACCTGCGTGGAATATTACAACATCATAATTACTCTTCAATAATGATGACCACAGATAAAACACATGAAACTAACAAGCTTAAGAGAAGTATTCATACAACATGCTTAATGACCTACAACAGGAGGGCTTTTACTCGTCAATACACAAGAGGTTTCCATTCAAACGTATGCATGGAAATCTCATTACAGATGGCGCGACTGCGGTAAGAATGTTTGAGCGTACGCTAGATGATCCCTCCCACCTATGGCGTGATTGCAACGGAAACATCAAGTCATGGTGATGAGACAACTCGTGAGGGGTTGGGGATAGGTCGGTGGGATGTCGTTGACTGCAGGTCAAGTGAAAGGCTTTAACGCCTAGGCGAGCAGAGGGGGAACTCGAAATTTTAAATATACCCAAAATTTTGGGTGGTGTTGTAGCGGCTACAACAAATGGCGAACCACTGGTAGAATCAAGCATCTCTGTCAGTATCACAACAAAAGTCTGAGTCCGGATAGTAATGCAAGGGAATATTGAACAAGTTCCGTGGGTACCCTTTGTATTACTTTGGCCCTTTACAGGTATGCCTAATCCTTGTGCCTCAAATAAGTCCCTCTAATTAGAAACACATCAAAGAGAAAACTCACAGACGCCAATAGCTTGTTGATTATGTGAAGAGCAAGGCAGTGGACTTATTATTTTCAGGATTTTTTAAAGTAAGTTTCTGGTGTTGCTCCGCTGCCAGCAGGCCTGGACAGTACCCCGGCGGAGTCACTTCAAGAAATCACAAACGTTGCTCCGCTGCCAGCGAGCCTGGTCAGTACTCCGAAGGAGATGTTGCATCACCTCTCTGCGCAAGAAGCCTTTCTCGATCCTTTACCCTTATTTGTTTCATGTTCTTGTAGCACTTATTTTCATGTGCTCGTGGCACTTAGTTTCATGGGCAGATGAGGGATCCCGAATTATTTTACGAGCAAGAGAGGTTGTTTCTTGTTTTACAGAAACTGAAAGATATCCTGATTTGGGTGTGCCCTTTGTGCCAAACCTTCACATCCCATTTACCACAATAGGCGAAGTGCGTAAAACAGAACATTAAAACGTCTAAGACTATGCTAGGCACAAGGCTTAGGCTTACGGGTGTGGGCCATTTCCAACTCATTAGGTCTCCCACAAACAACCGGCTCGTATCTCCCCAGATAATAAGTTTAGACTCATAGGCATCTTGTTAGGAATGCGACTTCAATGACTGGTCCTAAGAGAAAGTTGCCTCTTGAGATAGCCACTGCAACCTCACGCAAAACAATGGGGTTACTGTGTCAGAAATCAGGACAAAACAAGACTGCAAGGTGATAGGGTTGCAATGAGGGCTCATGCAGTGGCAGGCGATATGACAAAAAAAAATGATGTGAGGAAGAGGGCATACGACGCAATGTAATAGGCGAGGCTCAAGATGCAATGCAACGCCGTGCGCGAGAATGATCAACCAGTTGTAAGTGCAAATAAAAGCAGTGATTATTTATGCAGCAACAAGTAACTGAACAGGAAATGAACAGAAAATACTTGTAACATGATGATTCCTAAAATATTAATCGTAAACAAAAATAGCAAACACGTTTTTAAATCAATAAGTAAAAAAAAATTGGCAAGTAAACCTAATTAAAAACTTTGAACTAACAAGTTTTATTAACTTTTCCTAGCTAGCCTACACCTAAACCCTAGTTTAACCAATGATGCGGTCGGGTTATGTAAAATCAACTTTCCAGTGTAGCCACCGCATTAGTCCCTGACCTGCAAGAACAATAATGATCAGGACCAGAGCTAATAGCCAAAAAAGTGCAGCAGCAACAAAACTTACCTGAGGAGCAGGTGCAACGGCAAGATGATCATAGATACTTACCAAAGAACATGCCAGAACAGATTGTGCAAGCTGAAACCCGTTCTCATCTTGATACACAACAATATGTTCTTGAAACTCACCATTTATATATGACACACAATCATTCATGCATAGTACCGGGTCTGATGGGCGCTGGGCAGGCCATGGATTATTTGTAGGTACATCCACCAGATAGGGTTGGTCGAGTTGACCGGCAATCTCATCATGGTGTTGAGGACCATCAGTTTTATGGAATGGAAACAATAAGCAAGTGCCAGGCGAATTATAGATGCATGCGCATCCAAGCGTAGAAACCCTAGTTTCGAAAACCCTAGTTCGGGATTTCTCCTGGGTTTGGTCAAGGGTATAAGGATCCGAATCCGCGTTTAGTGGATCCTAAAATTCCTCACTGCCTTGAACAAACTCTGGATCTTCGAGCAAGGGGCTTTCCAACTTTGACTGCTTGGCGAGATCAACAGGTGAGTAGATGAGATCATGGATTGTGGTGGGTTGCAGAATGTCAGTGGGCTTTGTATCAATTCGGTCAAATGTTTGCGCACTGACAGATTGATAATCCAAAGTATCAGATTCTCTAGATTTGCCAGGGTGGGGTGGATTTACCGCGGTTATGCTGGGAGGAGCGTGGTATTTGGGGATCGTCATCTCAGAAATAGTTGGCAGAAGCTGAAGCGCTTCAACTTTCTGATGGGTACTTGAATTTTCCCAAAGTGAATTATGGAATTCAGGTGTCTTCATAGGGTCAACAAAGAGATGCGAGTGATTGTCCTCAGCGGTATGATTGAATATTTTTTCAGATAAGGAGTGATCGCTACAACCATCGATTTGATCAAGCTGGGTACCTGGCAAGTCAGGCTCCCCGAGAGTTACCAACTGGGATGGATCAATAAAGAGGGAATCTTGAGGTTGCCCAGACAGAAAATCGCTCCTATGGCTGTCTAAAGATTCCGAGTGAGAATGATCAGATCTGAAAGATTCATTGATTTTGAACTGTGATTGTGAAACACCATCTGCAGGCTTATAATTTCCGCCAATACCAGTATAAGGAAATTTTTAATGTCCCGAAGAAATTACTGGTGTGGCGGGATCGGGAAACCAACCGGGGAATAATGAACGAAAATATTGAGTCGCAGGGGCGTTAACCCTACAAGGCTTTTCAACACGTGCATCCATGCCATTTAGAGGAAACGATGATCTGGCAGGCCTTGTAAAGGAATCAACTTTATGCGGGGTAGGAGTCGATTCATAATCAGTATGCGAATCAAATTTAGGTTTGTGTCTAGGGAGACACCGAGTGGGCTCGAGGTAGGTTTCATGAACCGAGAGAGATAATGAGCCACTGGGGCTTTCAAGCTCTGATTCAACATGGTGCATGAAATATTCAAAGGAAGTACCGTAGGCTTCATCCCCATGCACCCATCCATCATTGCTCAGAACTTTCGAGGTTGTACCTCGACTATCTGACAACTCAGGAGGAGGAGCGAGAATGTCACACATAGCAATACTCTCCTTGGAGGCCTGAATGTGGTTTGGACTCGGGGAGATGGACAATGCAGCATTAGGGACAAAATTGGAACAACCGGTAACTTGCGGGTCATCATAGGGAACACTAGGATCTAACTGAAATTGTTTAAGGGAAACAAGAATCACATACTTGAACTGTTCACTTAAACATTTCCAATCGACATCCCCCTCAGGGAACTCAAAACAATAATGAACGAATCTGATAGCGAACTCATCTAAATATTCCTGAGGTTCCATTCTGATGTCATTTAGCTTTATCACTACACTTTGCAAATCGTACCTATGGAAAGCTTGCCACAATTCACTGGTAAGTTGTTCAAATGAATGGATGGAAGCTTTCAGCAATGTGCGGCACCATTTCTTAGCGCGACCTTCGAGGGTGAGGAAGAAAATAAAACAAATCAAACCTTCATCGTCGATTTCATAGTACTCACCAAAGTCAAAAAAATCTAAAAAGTGTTGGGTTATGGACACCCCATTTTCACCATCAAATTTTAACTGGGACAAGTGATACATAAGTTCATCAGGGATGAAGTATTGAGGCTCATAAAACTCCGACAAAAATCTCGGGAGAATGATTTGGGAACGAGCCATTACAGATATGAGATTAACTGCAGGCTCTCAGGGCTCAACTTGTCATCTGGCCCTCCTTCTATCGCCAATTCTGTTGACAGGAAAATCTGTCTGGCCAACAGCAGGGGATCTCCCCGGTAAAAGGTCCCAATTAGACCTTGAACCGTTTGGAATAGGGATCCCGTCCGGTGTGTGGGTCCGGCTACCACTGATTTCTCCTTTGCTTTGGGTCTCGCTTAAAATCTATAAAATAGTGAATACACACCTAATCGACTGATACAAGACATATGCTTGATGCATTAAATGTACATACGACACTATGAGTAGCAAGAGAAAATAATAAAGCATGAAGACCGAAGGAAGTGTTGTTAGCAACACTTAATTAGGTTCATGCCTGTAAGCTGTTCTGACCATGAAAGAAACAGTTCCTCATGGAGAGAACACCCTTCACTTCCTAAAATATTTAAATGATAACACAAACACAGATAAACAAAGTCATCAACATTCGCTAAGAAAGTGAAATAACTCAACCACCATTAACATACTCAGCAAACTGTTATGTAACTGTGGACTGAATTAAAGATATAGTTCCCTTAATCTAAAGATGTTCAGAAACTGAAAATAATATACTCAAGAGTGCTCGTACATAAAACAACACCAGATCCACAAAGAGATTTTACAAAATGCTTGTATTCATCATTAAATGTATAATATACTGGTAATACAATGTACTCAGCTCGAGTCCCAAACAAAATATCCCCCGTTACAAGCTCTCGAAGGAGTATTTATAATACGAACCTGCCCTTTGGGCTTCCTTGACTTTTCATCTTCTTGACCGTTGGGCTGCCTTGCGACCTAGTCTTTTCTGCGACCTGCGACCTGAGCTGTTGTTGCGACCTGCGACCTGACTGGGTCGCGGGGTCGCAGGTTGTAAGAAAATGTCCAAGGTGCGACCTTGCGACCTTGTGACTGGGTCGCAGGGTCGCGGGGTCGCAGGTTGTAAGAAAATGTCCAAGGTGCGACCTTGCGACCTTGCGACTGGGTCGCAGGGTCGCGGGGTCGCAGGTTGTAAGAAAATGTCCAAGGTGCGACCTTGCGACCTTGCGACTGGGTCGCAGGGTCGCGGGGTCACGGATCGTGAAAAAAGATGCACATGCAACCTTGTGACCTTACGACTAGGTCGCTGGGTCGCGGGGTCGCGGATCGTGAAAACAGATGCACATGCGACCTTGCGACCTCGCGACTAGGTTGTCGGGTCGCGGGGTCGCGGATCGTGAAAACCGATGCACATGCGACCTTGCGACCTTGCGACTAGGTCGCTGTGTCGCGGGGTCGCAAATTTCGGGAAAATCAGCAACGCGACCTTGCGACCTTGCGACTAGGTCGCTGGGTCGCGGGGTCGCAAGTTTCAGGAACAATCAGCAATGCGACCTACTGGGATTTGCGACCTCGTGATCTAGGCAGATCTGCGACCTGCGACCTTGGCAGATATGCGACCTGCGACCTTGGGAAAATCAGTGAGTTTTTTGGAGTTTCGCCAGCATTTACTTGTTTTGAAAATGTCACCTTGTTTGCTGGGGAAAATCTTGGCTCTTATGTGCAAACAGAGAGGTTCTTCCTGCAATAAAACAACATAGGTCACATGTCTCCATGATTGAACAATAATAATGCGAGGACATTTTAATCAATTTGCAAGAATGAAAATAATAACTTAGACCCCTGTGTGGTCAACTACTGAATCGTCGGAGAGACTAGTTAGGGTAAGCTTTCTCTGTGCCCTTTCCCTGTCAGGATCATTATCCTTCCCATGCACAAGGTTTTCTTTAAGTCTTGGATTACATTATTTGATAGGCATGGGCTTCTTCGTTCACATCCTCAGTGGTTGCCGTAGGTCTTCACTAAACTCTGAGTGTTTGCAGTAGAAACTATTGATAAGATTGAATATTTTCTGTTTGTGCCATCTCCTGCTGAATGCTATCCTAGTAGGTCAGGCAAATGGAAATAGCATGCAATGAATTTTCAGAGCCACTCTAACCAGACTAATATTTTTTCACTGCCATACACTCACAAGATGCTCATACAACCGTTTTCATACAGTTCAAGTGATCAGCGGATTTGCTGGTGTCCAACCCTGCGACTTGGAAATCATAGGATAGCATAGTTGCAGATCCTGCTAGGTTTTATTTTGCGTTCCTGCCCCAGACTTGCGACTTAGCAACTGGTTGCAATGAACCAGGGATTGCGCTCTTTATTGCTGCACAAAGCTTCATGCAACAACAACATAGCCCGTGTGTAATGGTTATGGCACCCTCACGCATTTCAACACATGCTCCTTTTGTTATCTACATCTTCAATCTTTCCTTCCAAGTGCGCCGGCCGCCAATGGATGCAAAACACCATAGATCGAGAATTGTCAATCGTTGTTCCTGGATAGGTTTGAGAGTTTTAACACTAATTAGTTCACTATCATGTTCCACCTGGTAATGGTCCATGAGTTCCATGATCAAACTCTGTTGGATGGAATATGTTTGCATCTTCGATCTTTAGCACAGCTTCTTTCCTTGAATCGTTTTGTGTATCATGCACGAAAACTCATCCATAATTCAACAAAATGGCGCTCGGTCCTGAAAGAAAACTTTTAAAAATGTAATTATGCAGAGATGCACTCGTAAATACGTTAAGTGTTGTTGTTTTCCTCTCTGCCAACTGTCAATAGATTCGTGGGTGTTGTAAACCTTCTCGGACAGGCCTGCATGCATGGCGAATCTACGGCAGGACCTACGATTGCTGAATGCAGGACCATGCGCGTTACCTTAGCGCATCTGACCGATTACTATATTCGTTTTTCTTTTACTGAGCATTACAGCGTTTAACTGATCCTCAATTCACGCGGAAAAATATCTCCATGGTATGTACAAGGTAAAGCGC
Source organism: Pinus albicaulis (assembly GCA_034641835.2). Classification (NCBI taxonomy): domain Eukaryota; kingdom Viridiplantae; phylum Streptophyta; class Pinopsida; order Pinales; family Pinaceae; genus Pinus; species Pinus albicaulis. Next base: position 1,194,814,281 of record CM076579.1, read on the forward strand.
GGTCATGGATAAGCATGGAGCCTCGATCATCATTATTTGGAGCCCATGCCATAAAAAATGCCACGACATCTGCATTCTTTGATGAAAAATATTTCACCAACGTGCATGTCGTAACTTCCTCTAGCAGGGCCGTGACTCTGCATAGCTGACAACAAATGGCCATTAGTCATCATGCTTTTACAGCTCTGCTCCACTTTGACCATAAATAGCACTGTATTTTACTGCAGTTGCGTTGTAGGCTCGTTATAACATTTCGCTCCAGTCTTTGAACGTAATTTTTTTTTCCTTTTGACCGTTATACATATATGCGTCTGCTCCCAAAGTTTGACATGGGCTAAACTATGGCATAAAACACTTGGGCCAATCGAAACATTCCTCGTGTGCTTTGCTCGGCAATCTTATACAGTTGTGAAGTCCTATGTGATTTTCACTGTTTAAAACCGTGGTTATACGTGTCAGGATAGTTATAGCAGTCCGCTCCATGCTTGAGTTAAAAGTCGACTTCCACGTATATACATCAATCATTACGTTGGCTCCATTACAACATAAATATTTAACAGTTGGCTCCAGGAAACGCGTTTTCATATAGTCCTAGTCCGTCATTTCAATCGTAAAATTTACTACCTTATATATATACCTGCCTCAAATGTTTTAACGTAAATTGAAAAGTGCCCGAACATCCACTATCAAACCTTTGCGCCCGCTCCATGTTTTAAGAAACAAACCTTTGACCATTATATATGCTATGGAAATATTTAGCTCATTCGTAATGTTTCCATATAGTCTTGACTCACCAGTTTTGGAAACCACGTGGTCTTGCGCCTTGCATTAATATATACAACATCACCTATTGAATGTGCGCCCTTTATAATGTTATCACTTGGTTTTTCTCCAGGATAACTTATATTTTTAAAACCATATGCTTCCGAGCCTTGTTTTAATTTGATCATTTACTTTACCTCATAATACCCCTTGCAGCAAGAATAATTCCATACCATGTAGCTCAGGCTTAATAAATGGTGCTTCTCAAAATTGCGCTCACATATTGAAAACTCTGCCGTTGGCCTGCCACACCAACATGTGTACTTTCGCACTGCTGCTCGACACAAAACACCTTGACTGAGATTGTCGTTCTATGTGAGTCTTCTGAGACCACTTTGTTCACCGGGCTATAATTTGGGCTAGACTGGTCAGGGTGGTGAAATATGTTTCTTTGCGTGCGCTCATCGACATTTAGATGGTATGGTGCCGGATCTAGACATTTCCAAACAGAGCGTTTTTAAGCATCTGGTGCGCACTAGTGAAGAAAGCTCTTGCATCAGTAACATAGAAGGTTCTCTCTGATCAACATGTATCACACCATCCTCCTTTTAACAGTACTGGTCGCTTGCTCCTCCTCCTCCCTTGTTCCGCAACCTTGGCTTTGTTACCGAGCTCAATTTTATTGCCCTCGATGTCATGACAAGATTGAGGAGTTTGTCACCCGTGGGGTCGACCTGCGTGGAATATTACAACATCATAATTACTCTTCAATAATGATGACCACAAATAAAACACATGAAACTAACAATCTTAAGAGAAGTATTCATACAACATGCTTAATGACCTACAACAGGAGGGCTTTTACTCGTCAATACACAAGAGGTTTCCATTCAAAGTATGCATGGAAATCTCATTACACATGGCGCGACTGCGGTAAGAATGTTCGAGCGTACGCTAGATGATCCCTCCCACATATGGTGTGATTGCAATGACAACATCAAGTCATGGTGATGAGACAACTCGTGAGGGGTTGGGGATAGGTCGGCAGGATGTCGTTGACTGCAGGTCAGGTGAAAGGCTTTAACGCCTACGCGAGCAGAGGGGGAACCCGAAATTTTAAATATATCCAAAATTTTGGGTGGTGTTGTAGCGGCTACAACAGTACCCCACAAATATTCCAACCTCTGCGGTCAGCTCCAACTTCTTCCTGGCATCCTTCGTCACATGAATGTAAACATGTGAGCCAAAAATCTTCAAATGAGAAATATCAGGCTTCTTACCAGAAAACGCCTCTTCGGGTGTACTCATGCCAAGTACTCTATGAGGACAACGGTTTTGCACATAAACTGCAGTGTTGCATGCTTCAACCCACAAGTGTATGGGAAGTCCCTGATCATGCAACATCGCCTGTGCAACACCCACGATCGTTCTGTTCTTTCTCTCCACGACCCCATTATGCTGTGGGTTATGAGGCGCTATGAGCTCTCTTCAAATTCCTTCTGTGCTGCAAAATTATTTGAATTCGCCAGAGTCGTATTCACCACCATTATCACTCCTTAAAGCTTTCACCTACTTCCCCGACTCTTTCTCAACCAGCGCCTTGAACTCACAGAACTTTTAGTATGTCTTGCTCTTCTTCTGCATGAAGAAGATCCAACACTTACGAGAAAATTCATCAACAAATATCACATACTACCTATGCTTTTCTGTCGAAACTACTGAGAAAGGTCCACACACGTCTGTGTGAATTCTCTCAAGGATCTTTGTGGTGCGAATATCCTTCTCATGAAAAGTGGTCTTCACACATTTTCCCAAAGTAAATCCCTTGCACTGATCTGACTGCGCAAGTGTACCCTTGGGAATCCCGGTAGAAATTTGCTGCAAAATTTTCAAAGCGCCATGGTGAAGATGGCCCAATCTCCTGTGCCAAAATTTGCCCTCATCCCGGCTCACCACTCCTTTTTCTTTGCCTGCCATTGCTGCGCAGCCATCTACCTGCAATTGATAAAGGTTCTTAACTTGAACCCCTATCCTCCGGGTCTCACCAGTTTCTTTACTGCGCAGGAAATCCTTTCTCTCGCTAAAGACAACATCATAACCCTTGTCTTCCAACATCACCACAAAGATCAAATTCTTCTTCAATCCTGGAACATGCATGACATCCTTCAATACGAAAGGTTTACTAGACTCCCTCTCAAAGGAAATGGTCCTGATACCAGTTGCATTGTATCTACCATCATCGCCCATCTCGATGTGCACTCCAAGATCCTTCTCATCCATATCACTGAACAAATATTTGTCTCCGATCATATGGAAAGACGCACCACTGTCAAGAAACCACACTGATCCCATCACACTTGAAACCAAGCATGCGATCAGTGAAAAATCCAGCTCAAACTGCGAGGCTAAGGCCTCTCTAGCTACAGATCCAACAACCTATTTATTTTTCTTCTTCTGTGGACAATTAGTGGCGTAATGTCTGTGTTGGTGACAGTGAAAGCACTTCACCTTGGACAAGTCCTGCTTCTTTCCTTTCACACCGGATTGAGAAGGATTTTTCTTTCCCTTCTATTTCCTTGCTTTGGCAGCCAAAGCACAATTTTTTTCGTCTTCATTCTTCGATGAAGATCCATCCCTGGTACCTGCCTTATCTCCTCCTGCACAAGATCTGACCAAAGTCGCTCCCATCCCAGCAGTTTCTCCCGACCATTGACAGAGTCCTCGTAGCTATGCCAACTCTTTGAAAGCCCAAGGAGAGCCAAGCTCACCAAGTCCTCTTCATCTATAGTAACCCCCACACTTCCCAGCTCATCCCTGCACTAGAAAAACTTCATGAGGTACTTGGGTATACTATCGCCTTTCTCCATTTTTATTTTTCTGAGCTTGTCTTTAAGCGCCGACTTCCTTTGGTCGCTTTTTCTTTTGAAAAATTATGTCAAAGCTTTCCACATCAAGAATGGAGAAGCTTTACCATGAAGGCTGGACACTATGTGATCCTTCACACCTCCCAATAGAATCCTTCGACATTTTGCTGTCTTCTTTTTCCATGCGTCAAGTGCGGCCGCATCGCTAGAAGTAGGTTTTGGAATTTCTGCATCTATGAACTCCTTCAACCCATTATCATCCAACATCACCTCCATCCTGTCCTTCCATGAAATATAATTCAAGCTTCCCTTAAGGGCATACTTCAGTTGCAATCCGTTGAAAGACATTTCAATGAATGCTCAACTTCGACACCAAGAAAACATTGCAGCAAATTCGACCGACTGCAACAAACTAACCCCGTTTAATACTGTAACTGCTTCATCAATATCGTCATAATACGTGTAATTATATAACTTATGTGTTATATATCCAGGATTCTCTGATTCAGCCACTATTTAATTTCATGCACAAATATAGAATCATTCAATTATTATCATCGCTATGAAATTAAATCAATTTGCACGTAATACATGAACCATAAAAATCACACACATTAACATTAAATCAAGCAAACGGAAAGTTCCTGGTTTAAAACCCCAAATATCGCAGATATAACAATATGTCATAGAGATCATGTACGCATCCATATAAAGCTGATCATATCGCTCATAACAACATAATCGCTTACACACTCATCAAATAGATCTTATAAATCCATGCACCAATCCATGACCGCTAGCCTCATTTACCACTAATCCTACCAAGAATGGTTCTAACGTAAATCTAACCACTCAAGCTTGCATCAGTAACTTCTCACTGGCATTTCCATCAGCAAGTTGATGCAATCAATGCATCACTATAGTCACAACTGATAGTCACACTTGCTTTTTCACCTACCTCTCCACTGGTCTCCACTGAAACTATCCATGCACTGTAGTTAACTGATGTATTCTTTAGTTGATTAATGATTTAATATTTAGTGAATTAATTAATAATTAATTTACACCACTTTCACTAGTGTATCAATCAGTTAGACTAGATACAACTAGCTCAGTTGTGTCTAACTGAGTTAAACTGAACACAACTCCACCAACTACTTCTCTAACTCCACCAAACTCTGTCACATGAGTTCTAACTGAATTCTCCATGCAATAGCTCCACTTAACCCTCAGGAATAGCATAATTTCTTCTGTCAGCTCCTGTGCCACATCTGTGCACTTAACTGAAGTGCTCCAAGAGAATAAGATAATGTTTATAGTCCAAATATTATTAAGAGCTAATAATATTCGATATATCTATTTTTAGACTAGCAATCTAAAAATAGATTCCGCCCAATATGTCTAAAAATAGAAGTCCATCTATTTTTCCAACTTGACCAACCATCCACAACTAGCATCCTGCAACTCATAGAATATGATCGACATGTCTAAAAATAGACTTTATACCAAAAATATCAATCTTTACCTAGTGAAGGCCAATGTTTTCACTGCTCACTTGACTTATTAATCTCAACAATTTTTAAAACTGTCAACGCTAATCATGACCTAATAAATTGTATTACGGAGTCTTTTCATAATAATGATAATCATACGTCTATAATAATCTCATAAATCGACACGTATGAATAAGACAACCTTTGTACATGCGATTATTTTGAATAAAAACTTAAAACCTTAACTAACTTTACCAAATTGACTCAAAGACAAACCTAAGTGTTATCATGGACAACAATGGCTCCAATGGGGAGGCTTCACCCCTGTGGTGCAATAAAGATCCAATAGCTCTAGTGCTTGACCATTGAGTTGATCCTAATTTGAAAACTACATTCAAACCCATTCACCAAGTTTAAAACCAAACTGCAAAACAACTAGAAACTAACTACTACTGTTGCAATATGATATCAAACTGTTGTACAAACTGAAACTGAAAACTGCAAAATGTAGCTTAATGCTGAAGGAAATGCTTGCCCAACAAGCTTATTTATGTGCCAATAACCCTACTCTAACATCTGAAAATCCACCTGCTTAACTCAAGCAATAGGAAACCTCCACTATAACTAGTCAAAGATTCGATCCAACACTTGGGCTTCTTGACTGTTCTTAATGGACAATCTATCGGTAACTCAGAATAAAAATTGAATCCATAACCTGAAATTATAAATGAAAGAAACTCCACCTTCACTGATAATTGGAATATATTTACCAAAGGATCTTGATAATCATGAAAAATCACCTTTTCTTGATGAGTAAAACCATGAGGGTTGAATTCATTCATAACTGATGGCTTCTTTTGTCCTATGTCTTCAATTCCAAGAATATCATCAAATAAAAAGGAAATAATATATTTTTATTCCCTTTCGTGTAAATAAACAAAACCATCCATGCATCCTTGAACATCTTTGAACATGACATCCATCTTGTGTGCATCAAAACTAATATTTTTCTTATCAAAAAAATCATATATAATCTTTGGTAGTTTTTCTTGAGGACTGTCATCTTGATTCTGAACACTAACAACTCCTATACAAACAACTTTATGCATATCATCCATGTCATTTTTATGATCCCTAAATAGAATAGGTAAAACCTGTATATTTAGCTCTTCATGTAGCTTATGTTTACTTAAAATTGAAATTTCATCACATGTTACCTTACTGTTCAGAATTTTCATGTACGTATTTTCAACAACCTGATCTTGAGGAATTTCTTCTTGACATACAATTTCAGAAAAGGAATAGGCTGAAAAAACAATTTGAATGATTTGGCTCATACCTTTGACTGCATATAGATTGACAAGGCTGCAAATCCTCATAAATTTCATGTAACATGACTTGAATGTCAAAGTGCTGATCTATTTCATCTCAAGAAAAGAAGACGCATCTGCTTGTTGGAAACCTTCTAGATTATCATGGAAAATGACCTGAGAAGAGAATTCATAAAGTGCCTCTAACATATCCTCATCTAAGCACTGTCCATTATCACCAAGAGTTTTAAGATATGGAGTAAAAACCTCACAAAAATAAAAAAAATCTTGTAACAATGATAAATAAGAATGATATTTCTCATAATGTTCGAAGAACGTTGTATGGAAATATTTAAGAGAGAACAAGATTCCTAGATGCAACCCTTCATACCATGTTCTAGCTTCATCCTCTAGGGTTTCCATAAACATTTTCATGAGACAATCCTCAGGAAACTCAACTCGAAACTTATGTACATGCATATGGAATCTAACCAAGTGAAGAGAAACATTATCCTTATTTTCATCTTTAAATATAGGAAGATAAGTTAACCAATCAACTCTAGGCATATGATTTGGAAGACCAGAGATGTGAGACCGATTCATAAGGGCATACCTGACATTCTTTCTTGCAATGGAACTCATCTTGGAATTTCTTCAAGCTACTGATATTCAAGCAGTGGAGTCACCATGAAGCTTTGTATCTTCTGTATATTTTGAGATTGGAGTCGCTAGGGTAATATCAAAACCTTAAAAAAAAACTATGATTTCATGTTACCCTAAAAAATCGGAATGAAGAGACTCAAAGAAAATCCAGGAAATGGAGCTTTTCGGCGCCTGGCAGAAACACCAAAATGTTATCACTAGGCTGGAGCAGTTGGGTTGTTCAACCATCAACCTAGCATAACTATTTCAAACCACTTTTTACTGGAAGTTAGCCCTTCGAATCTGAGAGGGCTCTCTCAAGGAAAACAATGGAATATTCAAGATGAAATTCAAATTTGCAGATGAATAACTCTGTTTATGCTTTATGTGGTTTTTTGCAAATGGAAGAGTGTATGATAGCTACCATTGGGTATGGAATCATCTAAGGAAATTCAATCTACAAACAACTACATTCATGGAAGCTTAGGAAAATTGGCTTAAAAAATAAAATTTTACAACATACACAACATATGGAGGATATTGGAGAAATTTATCATGAATTCCAACTGATAACAATGAAAAAAGTCAAGAGATAGAACACATAAGCCAAGGAAAATCTCAGGTTATAAAACATTCTGCTGCAAAATGTATATTAGCTTGATAAAGGAAAATTACTTAGTAGCCTTCTCATAACATTCATCAACTCCTTAAAAGTGAAAAACTCCCTCATTTATAGAGTGAAGCATTTTTAAAATAGTCTGCCACCTGGGCTAGAATAGATATCTTAACCAAGAGACCTAATTCTAGTAGGATTGCATCACATAGAGAGTTTATAGGGATATTTTATGTTTGACAGAATTTGTATACAAAAAGGAATCTATGACCATTTAATAACTTTAACAAAACTCTAACATACTATGCTAGTCATCCTTATCGAACCCAACTGACTGTTGAGGCGTTTAATAATTGATGCAATGGAATAAATATATCGTAGGCTTGAGTTGGGATGAATATTTGTAGTGATGAGCTGGCATCATAAGTTGACTTGAAGAATTGTCAGCGACATGGAGGTTGACCTGTTGAGTTGTCCCCTTAAAAAATGAGATAATGATGTGTATGTTCTTAACTATTGGTTTGCCTATTTCTTCACTGTTTGATTGCCCAAAAATCATCAAAACTCCATAAAGCTGAAAAAATAGAGTATAGGCAGTTTGGTAGCAAACTTCAGTAGCAAATGCCAAAATCACCCTTTTTCATATAATTTGACTTTTTTGACTGTTCCATGGTCTTCTATGGGGTTTACGAGTTAAATACATGCCTGAGCCCTCATATTTTTGAAATTTTAACTGGTGTTTTCTTGCATTGAAAGCTACAACATTTTTGTAGCAAATTTCTGCCTTCAAGCCTGAGAGTTGCTACAAAAGTGCCTAGTTTTTGAGATTTTGCATTTTCATTATTATTTCGCCTCCAAAACACTTCTAAAATCCTAAATAAGCTTATATATTACCATTAGCTATAGTATAAGCAAAAATTTATGGTCTTACCATATTCATGGAGCATCATCAGTAACAATAATGAATTTGTGGCCCCTCTTCATAAGCTCAACTTGTATCATTTCTATCTGTGCTTCTAAATATTTGACTTGCCCCTACAACCTTCTCTTGTCTGCTTGCAACCGTCTGTTTCTCCTGCACACGTGTTTCATCATTCTATGCAAAGGTAGTGTCATCTTCCAGTAGCTTCATATCCATTGGTTCATATCTTACAACTAAACTTCCTTTATATTGTTTTTTTTAAATTTTTTAAATTTTTATTTTTTATTTGAGATGCCATGGCTTCAACATCTTGAGAGCTGCTTCTTGCCACCTGAAAATTATCCTATAGACAGCTAGACATGCTATTGACACCAATATACCTTCCCTAAAGAAAGAAAGACCAACTTACAAGACAACAAAAACAGTTTGAATGATAACAAGACTGAGCTAAATTGAAAGGAGAACGAGTTATTTAATGAAAGCTATATGGTGAGAGCATTTTAGGGATAATGGATAAAGGCAAAAATTACGTATTTGTGACCCACTGTGACTCTCACCCGTGTTTTTTTAAAATTGGACCGTTACTAATAGCCATAGATTTTCGTAGCAAAACAGGGGGCAAAAGTGACAAATTTGCTACGAAAGTTTCAGGAACTTTTGTAGCAAATACTTTGTTTTTCTAACTGGAGTTGCTACGAATTTTTGTGAAACTGTCTAAATGCCAATCATGACCCAATGAACCTGACACATAGAGTTTTTTTTTTCATCTTAATGATGACCCCTAATAAATTCATAATGACCCTGCAAATCTGCTTTATGACTAAGACAACCTTTCTACATGTGGTTATTTTGAATAAAAACTTAAAACCCTAACTAACTTAACCAAATTGACTCAAATACAAACCTAAGTGTTATCATGGATAATGAAATGTGTGCTGGGACAGAACTCACTCCAAATTCGCTTCCTGCATCACTAGATGGATCACATCTTGCAGATCATCCCTTCTTTCGAAGGCATCTCCTTTGTTCATGTGTACAAGGAACACAACAAGGATGCGTGTGTACAAGGAACAGAACATGGAGGCTGATGCCCTCTCAAAATGTGGTCTACTCCTCTCTTTTGGCAAGGTGGTTTTTGAAATGTATATGCATGGATATATCTATGCTGAGGGCTCTTTCGTTCTCTGCTTCAACGATTTTTTTTACTTTCTTTCTGTTATGAATGGAGGCTCTGTCTTTGGACTCTGATAGAATCGGTGATACATTACATAAACTGTAGGGTTTGCCGGTTATTATGGAAAATATGATTGTTTATTATTGAGTTTTTGATGGTAATGTCTGGCTACTGAAGGCGATATATATTCTCTTTTTGCTATATCAAACACTTTCATCAATGAAATTGTTATGTTTTTCTGTTGAAAAAAAAATCTAAATTTTCTAGAAACAAAATAAACAAAAACTTAACTTCAATTTATGAATATGAATGGAGCACAGATTAGGAAAACACCGTCTGTGTTTGAATGTCATTTTCATATTTAGTGCATAACAAAATTATTTGTGATAGTAGTCCCAAAAGCATAAACAAATTCTATTCTTTTGCTCGGGGCTTCAAATACTTGGCTCATTGGTTCTCTGTCGAGGCCTTCAATCTCAGAGGCACTGCTCGTCCTTGAAGTAATAGGTGCACCATTTTTTAGGTACCAAGGGAAATCGAATTAGAACTGGAAGCTTTCGGCGACAGCAAAGGAGATGTTACTTGGTTTCAATCTTCGGGATGCCAGCACATACTAGAGCATGAGTGACTGGAGTAATTCCTCGGAACGAGCATTTTCTATAGAAAACAACAGTTCCATACTCATACTAGGGAGCTCGATGGTAAATAAAGTCTACTCTTGTTAATTATTATATCTGTGTTTGTCAAATTAATCCACCCACAACCTTGATATAAACTTTAAAGGCTTGTTAAAAACTGATAGTAGCATTATTCCATGTAAATTTTTAAGGTATAACATGGTGTTGAGCTATGGAAATTTGCAGGGAGAGATGAATGGGATTATGGAAAACCACGGGGGCTGACTATGCTAAGGAAAACCTAGAGAAAACATAACAACTCTAGTTTATGTCGATTGCCGATTCTCCGAACATTCGACAATCAGATAGACACAGGTGCGGTCAATTCCCTATGTCTATCTGATTGCCAAAATATTTGGAGAATAAAAAATCTACATAAAAAAAATGCCCAGAAAACAATGTAAGTTTGTCAAAAGAAGTCATATAAAACGACGAAGTCCTTGTGGAATTTCTCAATGCCAAATTGTTTGCCCACAGAAACACGACATTTGAGTGGGCCTTAAATTTGGTATTAGACAATGATATTATTTATTTATGAATAATTTTTGCAGATGAATTTAGCTACATGTGAAGTTAACCTAGGACACCCACATTTAGAGATTAGCTATAGGTGCTCAAAAGTATTAATTGTTATCAGTTGGAATGAACACATCCTATAACCATTTGAGCATTTCATACAACAATGCAACGATTTGATCCTGGCGCCTACTTTCCAACCAAATTATTTTAGCTTGTTCTATCCATAACAACACAGACGAACCATTCTATTGTGAGCATAGCGTGTAATGCAGAGTTTAAAAGGAGCAAACAAAAATGACTCTACTGTAATGTTGGTTACTCTGGCGTGTTGAATTAATCTTAATAATTGTAAAATAAATAGGATCCTACGCCACATAATCATCCTTCTAAATCGAGGAAAATCACGTTTATACTAGCAAACTTATATAAAATGTGTAAAGAGATTGCTTAAAAGAAATCAGTAATCTCAAAATGGAGTTATCGATGCCAAAACTATCATTTTTATTTTTTAAATTTTACATAGTCTATCATTTCTACAACCACTTTATTTAAAATAAAATAAATAAATACTTACATATTGATAGTGGGACTTGACATATTGATATTGATATTAATATAAAAATTAAAATTTAAAAATAAAATGAAAAATTAAAATTTAAAAATAAAATGAAAAATAGTATTAACATAACATTAATATTAATATTTATAATGATAATTTAATAAAATTATTGGGTGAATGTATGAAGGTCGGTTACACTTTTGTGAGAAAAGTGCCTGAAAATTTCACTCTTTCAGAAGTTTGGCCGAACTTTTAAAAATTTTGGCTAAACTTTTGAAATTACTTCGGCTGAGTTTTTTCTGTTTTTAATCGAAATTATTCTGCCATTTACGTTGACGACAACGATAACTGGATTTTTGATTTGAGGTGGAGAAATCGGTGTTAAAATTTCGACCGAACTTTGTTCTTATAAATATAGCGGCTCTCAGCTCGGAAGAAGATTTATGTCATTTCTGGTTTGTGACCATTGATGCATCTGTGCTTGTCCGCTTGTTCGCTCTGCGTCTGTGCTCGTCTACTCGTCCGCTTTGTGTCTGTGCTCCAGGTATTCTTTGGAAGCATCGTTCTCATCCAGGTATTCTTCAGAAGCGTCTTTCTTTGTGTAATTGATCTCTGTGTAAAGTGGTGATTCAGAAGCGTCTTTCTTTGTGTAGTTGATCTCTGTGTAAAGTCATTCACGCTCTCTATTTAATTGATCTATGTGTAAATTTATTTTTCATGTTCTTTGTGTAAAGATCTACTGTGTAAATATTCTCGTTCTCTGTGTAATGGAAGAGGCTCTGTATAAATCACACCATGTAATGGAAGTGGCTCTGTCTGAATCACAACGACTCTGTCTGAATCTTGAATTTTTTTGAAAAAACATATTCAAGATTGTATCTCTACTTCCTTTCTTTTACTACATTTGTTGTACAATACATAGAATCACTTTCTATTTGCTAGACTTATATACAAAGGTTAGATGTTAGTCTTGAAATAAGGGCATTTTTTGTAGAATGAATAGTGTCTCTTCTTCCCATGTCTTGTTACTTGTGCTCTATCCCACAATATTCTTAGTTTCGTCGCTCTATCCACCTTCTAATTCTTGCACGTTGTTGTGATTAGTTTCTTCCTCTTCTTATTTATTGCTGTTGGTCTCTTCTTCTTGAGCATTATTGTCATCACTCCAACTCTTGCAGCTATTCATAGTGGCCTCCTCCTCTTCTGCTCATTGCTAAGTTATTTTTCTGGAAAAACATATTCAAGATTGTATCTCTACTTCCCTTCTTTTACTACATTTGTTGTACAATACATAGAATCACTTTCTATTTGCTAGACATATATACAAAGGTTAGATGTTAGTCTTGAAATAAGGGCATTTTTTACAGAATGAATTCTGTCTCTTATTCCTGTGTCTTGTTACTTGTGCTCTGTCCCATAGTATTATCAGTTTCCTCACTCTATCCACCTTCTGATTCTTGCACGTTGTTGTGATTAGTTTCTTCCTCTTCTTGTTTATTGTTGTTGGTCTATTTTTCTTGAGCATTGTTGTCATCACTCCAGCTCCTACAGCTATTCGGAGTGGTCTCCTCCTGTTCTTCTCATTTCTCAGTTAATTTTTCTGAAAAAACATATTCAAGATTGTATCTCTACTACGTTTCTTTTACTACATTTGCTGTACAATACATAGAATCACTTTCTATTTGCTAGACTTATATACAAAGGTTAGATGTTAGTGTTTAGATGTTAGTCTTGAAATAAGGGAATTTTTTGCAGAATGAATTTTTGTAAGCACTCGAAATAACATAAAATTCAAAGAAACACTCACCGAGAATAGTAAAAATATGGAACACTTGGAACTGGAATTTTTATCTCTATTCTCTGCTTTTTCAATGTGACTTGGTCTTCAGTAAACTAAGTATTAAGAGCAGGTATTTTGGAGTTCATTTGAAATTTTTTAATATATATATATATACTTGTAAATTTATATTGTACAATTTACCATGGAGGATGTATCGACGGACGACGAATACAGGACAATGGAGAGGGAACTACATGAGGTATTGCATGATTTTTTTTTTTTTTTTCATTTTGTTTTTTTTATGAAGTTATACATTCTCATTCAATTTTAAAACATTAAATTTTAATGTTTACATATTGTGCACAGATTCCCCATTCTTCAGATGATAGCACAAGGAGGTTCAGTACGCTGCTAGAAAAGACACTGCATCCATTCCTATTTGATTGATGATGCACATGCAAGATTTTATTTGATAGATAGTCCTAAATTTACTTTTTATATAGATAGTCTTATTTATGTAGTCATATTTAATTTTCAATATAACTTGATACTTGTAACACTATACATTGTTATATATATTTACTTTTATTATTCATGATACAAATTTTGGACATATTTGACTTATATTGTTCACGATATAAATCTTGGACATATTTTACATTTTGGATATAGTTGAACTAAATTTACTTTTATCAAGAATTGTTTTAAATTTGGATAGTTGAACTACATTTGGCATGTGATCACATGTTGTGATATAATGTTTTATTTTTAAAACTCAAGATGTTTTGTTATTTGTTAAATATAAAATGAATCTAGATGGAAATTTAAAATTACAAAACACATGTGGTACATGTTATGCATTTGAACATGTGTGAATATTATATAATTAGGATGTCTATTAAAGGTGATATTTAGGTACATTTTGCATTCAATCACATGTGTCATTTAAAACAATCATAGATGGTTTTACACATTTAAGTTCATGAATATATGTAAAAATGATTTAAGTACATTTAAATATATGTAAAAATGATTGAAGTACAATACATATCGATGTATATATCTAAAAACAATAACACTATATATATATATATATATATATATATATATATATATATATATATATAATTTTATTGTTCATGATATAAATTTTGGACATATTTTACATTTTGGATAGTTGAACTGCATTTACTTTTATTAAGAATGATTTTAAATTTTGGATAGTTGTTACATTTGGTATGTGATCACATGTTGTCATATAATGTTTTGTTTTTAAAACTCCAGTTGTTTTGCTATTTGTTAAATATAAAATGAATCTAGATGGAAATTTTAAATTACAAAACACATGTGCTACATGTTATGCATTTGAACATGTGTGAATGTTATATAATTATGATGTATATTAATGGTGATATTTAGGTACATTTTGCATGATCATACATGTCATTTAAATAAAACATAGATGGTTTTACATATTTAAGTTCATGAATATATGTAAAAATGATTGAAATACATTTGAATATATATGTAAAAATGATTGAAGTACATCTGAATATACGTAAAAATGATTGAAGTAAGATATGTATATATCTAAAAACAATCATAAAATTCTAGGTGTTCATAGATATGTCAAACAATCATAAAATTTAATTTTGCAATAAAACATCTATTCAATACACAACATTTTTCATTAATGTACATAGAAAAGCTACTATGGATGTTAGTTGATAGTAAACTGGAAATTACAAAACATGTATTGCACATTTTGCATTCAAGAATGAATATTATAATTTGCTTAATAAATGTCTAAAACAAAATCCTTAAAATTTGCATTATATCAACTATGCTAGATACACATGTACATTTTGCAATAATGACATTCTGACATAAATTTTACTAGAGAATGTATAAAATAATTTAAGACCAGATAATCTACATGTGTATGTGTACATATGTATAAATTACTCGTGTGCATGTACCAAAACAATGTACATGTGCAAACAATTGTACATATAAAATAAAATATACATATTATATTAATTGTAAAACTTAAGAACGCACAAAAAAAAGGCTAACAATTTTAGTTGAGTTCTATAAGTTCTAAAAGATGAATCCAAGGAGAAGAAACTATTGGGCAGTTCAATCAAAAAAATTCTAATGGAATGCCATCTTCAATGATCCGTTTATGATCGACTTCTGAAAATTTCCATTTATTAATTTTCAATGTTTTCTTTGATTGAAATTCTATCAACTTTATGCGTGCTGCACACACCAAGTGACTAAATTGAAAACTTATGACATCAGGTTCATAGTCTTGACAGTAAAAAAAATCTCGACTTTGATGAGTTTGTTGGAAAAAATAACCTTTCAGTACAATAGACCCTCTGTCATATATAAACCCATTATCATCATAGTTTTCCAATAATTTCATCTTTCGTTCAATGCAATGCATCAAATAATACTTCAAATTTTCTGCGTTGGTAGTAGGTGCAACTACATCAAAAACATCTCTTGTACAATAAAACAAACTTGTACATAAATTTAGATCATAATTAACATGAAAAATTAACAGGTGTACTTGATTTTATTATCTATTTCTAGATATATATAATTTGAAAGCAATTGAAATGTTACCTTCTCTAACAATATCAGAAACTCGATCACCTTCAGATGATACTATACTCTCCTCTGATTTCGTTTCTTCAAAGTTTGCAACGAACATTTTCCCCTTTGTATTTAGTTCTGTATGTTGCCAATCTTTTACATACATTTTTTTTTGACAAACATCATTGGATTCTGTGTTGTTTATGCAAACATGACAAAAAGAAGAATATTTTCTTTTATCAAATGCAAACACATTTTGGTATTTCTTTGTTTTAATCGAATACAATTTTCGAGTCCCTTTTATTGTTTCAATGTCATCCCCAGTCGATCTATCTACATCTTGGACCCCAATATGCGAAATGAATCTATATGGAAAATTCAAACAAGAATATAAATATGTTATTCAAAATACCATCAAAGATAATCATTGTGATAAATAATGTTTAAAATTAGAAATCTAATAAAAAGTAGATCATGTAAATATTAAAGTTCTACACACACACACACACATACAAGTTAATTTGTATATATATATATATATGTACACGTACCTTCATACTTCCCTTGAAGGGTTAGTCTCATGGGTTAGTGCAGCGATGCACCATTGAACAACTTGTTCACTTTTATGTTGGACAATGATTGATCATTTATATCAATACGATATTTGTTTTGAAATAAATTCAAGTTTCCATAATCATTACATTTTTTACCATCAAAACATTTCTTTTGGTAAAATAATTCATGGCTTTCTCTTCCACATAGAATTTGAGATATGAAGTCATGGATAGTGGAAGAAGGAGGTGAATATTTCCAAATGTTTTACCAAAATTAAGGAATGTGTCATAATATAACTAAAATTCGACATGATAATGACAACAAAAAATGTCGCGTACAGTGGAATGTTTAACATACCATGGTTTTTGTTGCACAAAAGCACTAATTGAGACATTAATTTCATGATTCTCTTCTATGAACTTATTGAAAAACTCTATTTGGGTGGTGTAAAAGAAATGTTTTGGATGGTCTTCGTACTGATTTCGTGTTATTCTTCTTCGCATCACATCCCTTGCTTTTGGTGAAACACGTGAATTTTTCATCTAATGTTCATATATATATATATATATATATATCTTCTCCAAGTACATCTTTGTATTTTTACCTAAAAATAATTATCCAACAAGCGAGTTCATCATTTACATCTATTTGCAATCAAAATTTTTGATGTTTGTGCAAATTTTTTCATGAGGTTCCTAATGCTTGTGCCATAGATTTTACCAAGCGATTCTCTTTAGTAATTGATGAAACCATTTCCATTTGTATTGCTCTATGTGCATCTAAAGCACTTTTCTTTCTAGATCTTCCAATTGACTTTAGAGCACTATTTATATTTTGTATCACATTTTCCTTCATTTTTTTTTTAATCTTTTGTTGATTTTCGAATACCGAATAAAGTCATAGTTTCTTTTAATTTCTTTGATGTTAAGATACTTTTCAATAGTTGGGCTTGAAATTCCACAGTTTCATCTTTGAAGAATGTATCAATAATGCGCTTAACACGATATCGTAGAACATGATCAACCTTTTTATCTCCATATGTGTGAGTGTCAACATTTTCTAACATCTCATAATCGATATTGATTTCATCTTTACATATTATAATTAAATGTACATAATGAGTTTACATATTCAATAAATAATTAAATTAATAAATATGTATAATTTCAATAATACACATTCAACATATATATACATATCTGGTGATTCAATTTCTTCACTTGAATTTCTTTCCACATTTTCAACATCTTCAATCATTGGTTCAATATCTATTTCACTTTCTCTTTCAAAATTTTCTATCTCATCATCAATGTTTTGAGGAATATCTCTCTCTGTTTACATTGCAAAATATTTTTCAAATTAGCTCATCAAATAAAAATTAAGTTTCACAATACACTAGTCAAATTTTAAATATCAAATTTATAATAATTACATTTACACACCTGCTTCAACTTCTATTTGAGGTTGATTTTCCCTTTCAATATTTGAGTGTTCTTCTCTCCTTTTTTTGCGATATTCTCTCCCATGTTCTCGATGTTCCTTAGGGTGTCTTATTCGATAGATATTTTCTCTTGCAATTCCTTTGATTTCCCATGATAATTTAGTATGAAGCTAAAAACATTTCCTTCAAAATCCTGTAAAAAAACTCACTAGATCAAAATTTAGATAAAAACTCAATTAAAAAAAGCATCACAAAATATTTAATTAAAAAAAAACTCATTTTCAAAATTTTTCACAAAAGACATACTTCAACCCAAAACACTTACTTTAAAAATTCTACCAAAAAATGTCTTTTAAAAATGAAATGAAGCTTAGAATATTTTCTTCCAAGTCCTACAAAAAAAGTTCATTTAAAAAATTAGACAAAAACTCACTTTAAAAAATCATTATAAAAGATTTACTTCAACCCAAAACACTTACTCTAAAAAAATGTCACTTTAAAAAATACCTCCAAAAAATGTCCTTTGAAAATTAAGTCCAAAAAACCTCTAAAAAAAGTCACATTAAAAAACACCTCCAGAAAATGTCCTTTGAAAACTAAGCCCAAAAAGATTCCTTTGAAAATTAAGCCCAAAAAAAGTCATTTGCAAATTTAGCCCAAATGAAGAAATGTGTGAAAATAATGATTCCGTTTTCGACTATTTATATAGTTGTGAAATGTTTTTTTTGAGGGGCTTCATTTGATTTTTCGGCCGACGTAATTTGCGAGCAGAAGTTCGGCCAAAATTCTATAAAAATTTCGGCTGAACTTATTTGTCGTTAGAATTAACGGGACAGAGCGACAAAAAAAAATTCGGCCGAACTAACATGTCTGCAACTATGGAGTAGCTCGGCGCTAAACACATTTCTTCAACTTTGGAATGATTAAAATCCATTAAAATTTATCAAATAACTTTTGGAACCAAGACAAACATTTGCATAATTCAATCTACTTTTAAGAAATATAACTTTTATGGAATTCCATATATATTTACTAATTTTAATTAATTTTGTAATATAATGGGTGCAAACAATTTATAAAGGTCATTATGATTCATTGAAATCAAAATTATATATCTGCCAAAATACACTGTAAAAAAATTGAAATAAATATGGTGCATTACATTGGTTCATCGTCTGTAATGGGTCGCTTTTAGATTTTTAGTTTATAACCAGTATGTTGAGAAACTTCACGCGAGCTGAAACATATTCAAAATATGCAGTTTTTTCATTTCGGATTAGTTCAAAAAATTATATTAATTATGATATGCATTATTTGGTTTCGTAAATATAATGATACCGAAGTAAACTCTGTCTAGATTGTTGTAACACATTTTTGTTCTAAAAAACACAAAGTTTTCAAAGAATACACCAATGCATTTCAACATGACTTTTTATGAATCCTTTAATTGTTAAAGAACACACTCTCAAAGAAATGTTCAGTTGACATATCAAATGTGAATAAAAAAATTCCAAAAAGTAAGTAATAGAAAGCTAATAAAATTTCTGACAAGTTTTATTTTTATTGTAAAATGAAATTCTAAATAGAAAAATTGTTTTGGCTTGCAGAAAGTTGAAGAACATAAAAAAATGATATTTTTTTCTCAAAAAAGGGCAAAAAGTGTAACCCAACTTCACATTTTCACTGAGTATGGAGGGTAAGAAGCATTAAGGCTAGAATATGTCACAACTTATCAAGCAGAATTAATCCCATCTCACAACATAGTATAACCCTGCACAAGACGGGAAGAGGATACACAAGCAGGCTCGACCATCATGCATGCCCTGCCCTCCCTCTTGGTTCCATCACCCCCCTGCCTAGCTAATATCTTACCATTACTTTTCATTGTACATTTTCAGATTTTCACTCGAAACAGTAGGAATGCAACCTAGTTCTTTCATGATATTCATAGTTTCAAATGCTTTCTCCAACTGGCTTGCTTTCAAGTAACCATCGACGATGATGCCATAAAGATTTTCATCACGCATGCAATTTTTCATTTTCATGGCATTGACTAACTGTATAGTAGCATCCAAGTTATGTGTAAAAAAAATTCAAATTTAACACATTATCACACATCACCTACTCATTCTTTTACTTCCATCACACATAGAAATTACTTCATCAATATTTTATTTGCCAGACTTATATAAAAAGGTTAGATGTTAGTCTTGAAATAAAGGCATTTTTTCTAGAATGAATTCTGTCTCTTCTTCCTGTGTCTTGTTACTTGTGCCATGTCCCACAGCATTCTCAACTTCCTCACTTTGTCCTTTATTTTCTAGACTTATATACAAATTTTAGACGCTGGTTTTTAGATGTTAGTCTTGAAATAAGGATATTTTTTTTTTCAGAATGAATTATGTCTCTTCTTCCCGTGTCTTGTTACTTGTGCTCTATCCCATAGTATTCTCAGTTTACTCTTCTTATTTAAGGTTGTTGGTCTCTTCTTCTTGAGCATTGTTGTCATCACTCCAATTCTTGTAGCTACTTGTAGTGGCCTCCTCCTCTTCTACTCATTGCTGAGTTAATTTTTATGAAAGAACATATTCAAGATTGTATCGCTAACTTCCTTTCTTTCACTACATTTGTTGTACAATACATAGAATCACTTTCTATTTTCTTGACTTATATACAAAGGTTAGATGTTAGTATTGAAATAAGGGAAAAAATTTCAGAATGAATTATGTCTCTTGTTCCTGTGTCTTGTTACTTGTGCTCTGTCCCACAATATTCTCAGTTTCCTCACTCTGTCCACCTTCTGATTCTTACACATTGTTGTAATTAGTTTCTTCCTCTTCTTGTTTATTATTTTTGGTCTCTTCTTCTTGAGCATTGTTGTCATCACTCCAACTCCTGCAACTACTCGTAGTGGCTTCCTCCTCTTCTGCTCATTGCTGAGTTAATTTTTCTGAAAAAAACATATTCAATATTATATCTCTACTTCCTTTATTTTACTACATTTGTTGTACAATACATAGAATCACTTTCTATTTGATAGACTTATATACAAAGGTTAGATATTAGTCTTGAAATAAGGGATTTTTTTGCAGAAATAATTATGTCTCTTCTTCCCCTGTCTTGTTACTTGTGCTCTGTCCCACAGTATTCTCAGTTTCCTCACTCTCTCTACCTTCTGATTCTTGCATGTTGTTATGATTAGTTTCTTCCTCTTATTGTTTATTATTGTTGGTATCTTCTTCTTGAGAATTGTTGTCATCACTCCATCTCTTGCAACTACTCATAGTGGCCTCCTCCTCTTCTACTCATTGCTATGTTATTTTTTCTGAAAAAACATATTCAATATTGTATCTCTACTTTCTTTCTTTTACTACATTTGTTGTACAATACATATAATCACTTTCGATTTGATAGACTTATATGCAAAGGTTAGATGTTAGTTTTTAGATTTTAGACTTGAAATAAGGGAATTTTTTGTAGAATGAATTCTGTCTCTTCTTCCTGTTTCTTGTTACTTGTGCTCTATCACATAGTATTCTCAGTTTCCTCACTCTGTCCACCTTCTGATTATTGCACGTTGTTGTGATTAGTTTCTTTCTTTTATTATTTATTTTTGTTGGTCCCTTCTTCTTGAGCATTGTTGTCATCACTCCAACTCCTGCAGCTACTCATAGCGGCCTCCTCCTCTTCTGCCCGTTGTTGAGTTAATTTTTCTGAAAAAACATATTCAATATTGTATCTCTACTACCTTTCTTTTACTACATTTGTTGTACAATACATAGAATCACTTTCTATTTGCTAAAATTATATACAAATGTTAGATGTTAGTCTTGAAAAAAGGGATTTTTTTGTAGAATGAATTCTTGTAAGTACTAGAAATAACATAAAATTCAAAGAAACACTCACTGAGAATAGTAAAAATATGGGACACTTGGAACTAAAATTTTTATCTCTGTTCTCTACTTTTTTAGTGTGAATTGGTCTTTAGTAAACTAGGTATTAAGAGCAAGTATTTTGGAGTTCGTTTTAATTTAATTCTTTTTTCCTGAATTGTAATATTATTTTAGAATGAGAACTTTTGTATAATAATTTATTAGTTTAAATGATTATTAGATCTGGTTGTAATAATTGGTTTGATTTATTGAGAAGAATTTTTTTCCTGAATTGAAATATTATTTTAAAATGAGAACTCTTGTATAATAATTTATTAGTTTAAATTATTATTAGATCTGATTGTAAGAATTGGATTGATTTATTGAGAAGAAATCCTCAAGTAAAATAAATTTTCCAGATTCATTTACCCATTGTGATATAAAATTGTTTCAAGAGAGATATGAACAGGTAGCATTGGATCGAACCGTAGTTGTTTTTTATCATCTCATCAACATATACGTCATTATACAAGCTTCATCTCAGCTATTTAGTTGTCAAGCCTTCCAAAAAATAACAAAACAAAAAAGTGGCAGGAATTACAAATTATCTTGATGGTCGTACAGAAGGATAGTTTGTTTAGTATTTATGTAATTTTATTCTAAATTATAGTATATTTAAAAAAATTTATTTATAAGTGAAGTTAAATAAACAGTTAACTTTTTTAAATATTTATGAGATTCCTAAAATATTTTAAAATCTACATTAAACTACCTTTACAAAAGAGTGTTTTGACTACCTTTAAAATCCTATTTCTTCAGCCAAGAAGAGCATGGGAGGGCATAATATTCACCCTTTCATGAAGTGTAGACACTTATAGACTCTTACTGCCAAGTCATCCCACTAGCATCCTCTAGTTATTTAATAGCTCATTGAAATCGATGCATATCAGAGGGTTCTAGTGTAATCATAGTCGCATTCTCCTTGTGCTTCCTAGTTTATAACAACCATCATCTGTCCATACTATACAAATCCATCATCTCACTTGTCTCATAAACATAAAGTCACCATGAGATGTTCAAATAAAAAATTGAAATCTATATAATTTAGAAACCATATTGAACAACTATGAGATTATTATGATAATGCTTGGCGCTTGTATGTAGTAGCAACCAATATTCATTATGGGATTACATATCCAATACATTTCTACTTGCAATTTTTCCTACCTCACATAATTTTAATTCAACCAAACAACCGTGAGTGTTCAAGCATATAAACTTACATTGCCATATTTCTAGTAGTTTTTGAAATGATCCTAGAATTATGAGAAACCGATAATTCCATTATTTTAAGATATAAACATAATAAATGCCAATAAATTTCATTAAATATATATGAATTAATATAATATAAAAGAATTTACATAATGCATTCAAACATATGCGCTAATACCCATTTATACACAATCAAACTTTTCACATCCGCATAGTATACTTCATGCATATTCATACTTCTTTCACATTCACCACATTCACAAACTACACCCTTGCACGACATTGAATACCATCCCATGTTTCATTCATACTCAATCCATATTGATATATGTATCCTGGATAACTCGGTCTCATTGTCTTCATCATCTTCACTTCCTATAAATTTTACACATCCTCCATGCATCTAGACATACATCTCTGTACCATTGTCTTCATCATATTCACTTCCTATAAATTTTACACATCCTCCAGGCATCTAGACATGCATCTATATATCATTGTCTTCATCATCTTCTCTTCGTATAAATTTTACACATCCTCCAGACATTTAGACTTACATCTGCTATAACAATTACAATATATCTCCTGTCATACCACCTTCCTTGACCAACTTCAAAATTCACTCAATTCTTCAACACATTTGGACACCTTCTTCAATCACCACACGAGAAATTTACCCTCCCTTCATTTCTCAAAAATCCCTAAAGAGCCCTTCCTTTCACTATTGAACAGTCCCTCAGGAAACTCTTCCTTCTCTTACCCAACTCAACATGACATATTATCTATCATATGAATGCATAAAAAATATTTTGTTACAATTTAGAAATGTCCTCTAGGCTTCCTTCCTTTACCCTACCCCTACCTGGGAATCAATTGATATACATGCATTCAGATGTCATCACATACATATCAATTGAGATATTCCAGCATAACTCAAGGAATCCTTACCCAATTCCTTTTAGCTCAAATGATATATTAGCATGAACAATTCATACTTGTATGGTTTCCATCAATATATCTAATGTTTCCTGGTCAGATAATGCCCCTTTGTTGATCAATGGAAAATGGACATATGTTTTCCTAAAGTGAAATATTTTTTTCTAAATTCCATTCCTACATCATTATATAACAACTTAGAGTCTATAGACTTTTTGACTCTAAATTTTTTTGAATAATGTTATAATTTTATTGGTTGAAAAATTGAAATCACATTGTAATGAAAATTATACCAGCCACTGAACTGATAACCATCACTTTACAGGGTCGATTGTGCTTGGAATTGACAAATTCAACAATCTACTAAATTGATAGGCCTTCACCCAATATTTTCGTTTGCGTTTAGAATTGATAAAGTCGAATAAGTACCCCATTAATGACGACTTAAACAACATAATCCACTAAAAAACCAGTGAATTTTGGTACTTTGTTACATTTTGCATCCTCATAGTCACCAAGTTGAGAATTATTCAGTGCCATGCCAAGCCACACTATTCTTCCTCTTTTATTTTTTCACAGAAAAAATCAGAATTAACTATGCAATTCAAAAAATAATTACAATTAACGTCTATTATTATGTTTTTCAAAAATAACATTTATACATGTATGCATATTTGTTTTTGTTAAATTGTTAAATTATTTTTATTTAAAATTGAACTCTGTTAAATTGTTAAATTACATTTTTAAAATCACGAATCAACTTTTATTATTTTCCATAAAGAATTCACCTACTGTTGTTTAAAGTTTTTACCATCAACCAGTGGCATTTTTTCGACAATATCAACCAGTGGATTTTTTCCTGTCATATCGTCCAGAACATACTTCTGTTTACAACATTTGAATTTAGACAATTGACATACAATACAAATTTTCATTTTCGTCTACTTATCATCCCTTTCAAAACTATCTTTGGACTTTGAGAAATTTTGGAAGTTGACATAGTTAATGTCCATTTCACAGAAGGTAAAATTTTCACTATATTAAATATAATCGTTTTCCTTGCAACCTTCCTCTTCTACATTCCAGGTTTGTAGGACTTCTGGACCCTCCTCTTTGGTGACAACTCCATTTTGTTGGAAGCTTTGCTACCCTGTCAGAATTGTAGGAAAAAACCTAGATTGTCATCAGTTGTATCAATGGGTGACTATAAAATTCCATCCTCTGCCTCAAGAAACTCATCACCTCCTATGCCCAACAACACCATTGACATTGTTGACATCAACAATGCCACTAGTTGCATATGTATCATGGTTTTGTGCAGTTAATGTTTTGTTATTTTAAACATCTTCCATTGATTTAAAATTTAGTTTTGGCTGTGTTGTTTCTTTGTTAGACTCACTCCCATGAACCATGTACATGTCATTTCATTTCATTTCATTTCATTTTGGAACCATGTACATCATTTCTCCTTGGGAACCATGTACATGTCATTTCTCCCATAAAATTTAAGGCAATTTCTAGTGTTTTTGGGAACCATGTACATGTCATTTATCCCATAAATTTTAAGGAAAACTATGTAAATGTCATATCTACCATAAAATTTAATGAATTTGCAATAAATGTTCATTTAATATATTTTATTGAATTTGCTTTTTTTTTTTTTCCAGGGATAAAAAATCCCACTAAACATGGTTGAAAAATGGACATTATGCATAGATGTTTCTTGCTATCCCAATCCAAGGAAAGCTGTGATTACATATGTTCTTTGCAATATTGCAACTAACAAGGTCCTTTAAAGGAAAATGAATATACCAGGAAGAAAAAAAAAGAATGAAGCATATTATATTGCATTGATAGAAAACTTTGGAACAACTAGGGAGTATGGATCAAATGGAATTGTAGTTTTCACCAATTCTGAACTTGTGTGCAACCAGATGAAAGTCATGTACCAAGTTAAGAAGGAGAGGCTAAAATAACTGCATGGAAAATCAAACAATATTGTTAGACAATTTCAATTTTTTAGTATAAGACATTGTGCAAATGTTAATAAGATTTATAGCTATCTATTGTGTGGGAAAATTTCAATTCAAAATTCATTTGTCAAATATGAATTAGTATTTTATGGGGCAATGCCAATTCAAGGTTCATCTCTCAAAGATGAATTAGTGTTGAAATGTTGTCCTTCAAAATTTATTTATGGACATTGTAACATATCTTTGATATGTGTGTGTTTTTTACTTATAAATGCGTCATTTTTAATGACCATGTTTTTTTTTCAATTATATACCAAGTGTGCTCCCACCATGTAAGCACAACTTGGTGAACTTCATGTTTTATAAATTTAAAATGTGCAGGACTTCAACAAATTTTTGTTTAAAGTGAGGTTTACACATCAATTTGTGATTTGAAAGTTTTGTTTTACATAATTTATGTTTGTGCTTAACAATTGTGTACTAAATTACATTAATTTCTTGAATTATTTTGAATTTATTTTAAATAGTAATTTAAAAAATAATTGTAAATGTTCACTATATATATATAGGAGGATGAAAGACAAATATCAGTAGAATCACATGCCTCTACGAGAGAGGGGGATCATGGATCAAGGGAAGTTCATGGTATTTATATTAAATATGCATGTTTTTAAATGAAATTTGAATATATAATCTTATCTCCATACATACATGTATACATGTGGAATTGATTTTTTTATTGAATATATATAATTTTATCCCCATATACATACATGTATACATATGGAATTGATTTTTTTATCAATTTTGTGAGTTAAATTAGTTTTATTAAATTTCATTTTTTATTTTTTAGGAGTTCATAGGACAAGAGTATCTACTCCATCAATGGAGCTTGGCCATGGTTCATGCAATCGTGGTATGGTTCACACAATCTAATCAATCACATGCACATGTATTTATTTTTGAATTGATTATAAATTCATATTTTTTTATGAAACTTACCTCTCGTTGCGTGAGGGTGGTCGTGGTACACATTCCTCTGGTGTCCAATCAATAGGTGGTGGCCAATTGCATGAGGGTGGTGGTATGCATTGCAACGGTGGCCAATCAATGGGTGGTTATGTTGGTTCTCAACCAATGGGTGGTCATGCTGGTTCTCAACGATCTCAGGGTGGGCATGATGTTTCCCAGCCATCTCGAGGTGGCCATCAATATGAGTTTTATTTTCATTCAATTATTAATTTGTTTTAAATTATTTATAAAATATGTTTATGGTTAAAAAGAAAATTTTTACAAATTTGTTCACATGTTTTTTTATTTATACATGTAATTTTATATATTGATGTAGAGGGTGAAAATGTCACTCGAAAAAAACATAGGCTAGACTGCGTTATTCACGAAGAAGGTTGTGCACCAACCACGACTTATCCTTCTGAAATTTCCGATTTACCTTGGGAAACAAACATCCAACAATGCACATTAAAAATGTGTGAACAACTTTATTCAAAATTGAAAAAAGATTTTCTGTCTTTGAAACTCCCTACTAAGAGTCGAGAAAGCTTAAAAATAGTTACGCACTCTCTTTAAGCACACTTGTAGATGTCTACAAAAATCTTGGGCCAACTACTGATACTTTTGTAGAAGTGATGAGGAAAAGAAAGGAAAAAGTGATGGGTCCCAATACATGGGAGGATGTTAAACACAAAGTTACAAAAGAAATGGAAAAATCTATGTTTAATTTCAAAGAAGGGCCGAAAAGAAAGATGCTAAATGTGCAATATTTCAAGCACCCTGATATAGCTTGCCATTTGTATGATAACAAACTTGATGCCTATGGAAGACTACCATGGAACGACGAGGTTCCTCTTTATTTTGAAAAATTATTTTATGCAAAATTATTTTGAGAATGAAACCCAATTATAATGACCTTCCCTCTAAATTTTTTGGTCCTGGGAAAGGTCGATTATGTGGCCGTAGGGGCACTAAGCGTGATGCTGAGTTGCCTTGCCCCGAGCCACCATTGGTAAGCCGATCTGCTCATGTGGAAAATTTGCAGTAAGAGATGGATGCCACTTCTCAAATTAGTCGAGAAGCAAGGGATTTCATCATAGACAATGTTTAGAGTGGACTTGGTGGAATTGATGTTTTTCTGAATCGACAAAGAGCATGAGAGAATGCACGTGCCAATTTTGTGTATCATACAGATAATGAGATAGACAACATGAGTATTGAAGATCTTAGAAAATATGCAAAGCATTGTCACAATGGTTGGTAGTACTTAATTATTCATGAGGAAGAGGACATGGGATCGGTATGTGTTAATGGTTATGGTGAATATTTTAACATGTACAATTTGTAATAAATACATATAAATTTTTATTTGTATTTGTTAATCTAACAAAAACGTATCATAATTGAACACCATTTGGAGTTAAGATGCTTGATGAACGAATATTTTGATAATATCACGGTCGAAGCTTCAGGTTCTTATAATCAAGACGGTTTTCACAATCAAGATGATATGTTGGAAAATGTTAGTGTTTTTTAAGTGTTCATGATGTTGATGTACAATTATTAATCTATTATTATATCGGTATCATGATGACATATTTTTAAAATAAATAATTGTGTACACATGTATGTATATAATTAAATGTTAACATATTTTGATTTCGTGCGATGTTTTTGAAATGGAGCCACCCTCTTCTTCCTTGCTAGGAGATGTGTCAAATCCACCGTTACAAGTATGAACAAATTTTCAGTTAAATATGTTCTTAATATAAATTGAAGTGAAAGTTTCATTAAAAAATGATATCTAGATCTTGAGTTATTTTACAGTTTTAAAATTTTTGAATTTTAGGTTTTTGGAGATGATTTTAGTTCGGAGCCACCCTCTTCTTCCATGTTAGGAGATGTTCCAAATCCACTGTCACAAGTATTCAATTTTTCACCTATGTTTTTAAGTTATAAATTGAAGTGAAAGTTTCATTAAAAAATGAGATCTAGATGTTGAGTTATTTTACAGTTTTAAATTTTTTGAATTTTAGGCTTGTGGAGATGATTTTCGTTTGGAGCCACCCTATTCTTCCTTGTTAGGAGATGTGCCAAATCGACTGTCACACGTATTCAAATTTTCACTTATGTTTAAGTTATAAATTAAAGTTCAAAATTTTCCTTAAAAAATGAGATCTAGATCTTGAGTTATTTTACAATTTTAAAATTTTTGAATTTTAGGTTTGTGGAGATGATTTTCGTTCTCCAAGGATTCTAGCGATGGAGTGTATGATGGAGATATGAACATCCAAACAATTTGAACAAGAAGTTGTCTCATTTTTTTTTAAAATATGATTGCAAGTTAGTTTATGCATTTTTATTTGAAATTTTTTAATATATATATATATATATATATATATATATATATATATATATTACCGTGGAGGATGAATTGATGGAAAAATAACATGGGACAATGGAGAGGAAACTACATGAGGTATTGCATGAATTTATTTTTTTCTATTTTGTTTTTTTATGAAGTTATAAATTCTCATTCAATTTTAAAACATTAAATTTTAATGTTTACACATTGTGTACAGGTTCCCCATTCTGCATATGATAGCACAAGGAGGCTCAGTACTCTGCTGGAAAAGACACTGCATCCATCTCTATTTGATTGATGATGCACATGCAACAATTTATTTGATAGATAGGCTTAAATTTACTTTTCTATATAGATAGTCTTATTTATGAAGTCATATTTAATTTTCTATATAACTTGATACTTGTAACATTATACATTGTTATATATATTTACTTACATAGTTCATGATATAAATTTTGGACATATTTGACTTTTATTGTTCATGATATAAATTTTGGACATATTTTACATTTTGGATAGTTGAACTACATTTGGCATGTGATCACATGTTGTGATATAATGTTTTGTTTTTAAAACTCAAGTTGTTTTTTTATTTGTTAAATATAAAACGAATCTAGATGGAGATTTCAAATTACAAAACACATGTGGTACATGTTATGCATTTGAACATGGGTGAATGTTATATAATTAGGATGTCTATTAAAGGTGATATTTAGGTACATTTTGCATGATCATACATGTCATTTAAAACAAACATAGATGGTTTTACATATTTAAGTTCATGAATATATGTAAAAGTGATTGAAGTACATTTGAATATATATGTAAAAATGATTAAGGTACATTTGAATATACGTAAAAATTATTGAAGTAAGATATGTATAATCTAAAAGCAATCATAAAATTCTAGGTGTTCATAGATGTGTCAAATAATCATAAAATTTTAAAATTGCATTAAAACATATATATCCAGTACACAACAATTTTCATTAATGTACATAGAAAAGCTACTATGGATGTCAGTTGATAGTAAACTGGAAATTAAAAAATACGTACCACACATTTTTCATTTAGGAATGAATACTATAATTTGCTTAATAGATTTCTAAAACAAAATCACAACTCAAAATTTGCATTCTATCAACTATGCTAGGTACACATGTACATTTTGCAATAATGAAATTATGGCATAAATTTTACCAAAGAATTTATGAAACCGTTTAAGACTAGATAATATACATGTGTATAAATTACTCGTGTGCATGTACCAAAACAATGTACGTGTGCAAACACTTGTACATATAACTAAAAATATACGTATTATAATAATTGTAAAACTTAAGAATGCACAAAAAAAGGCTAACAATTTCTAATTGAGTTCTGTAAGTTCTAAAAGATGAATCCAAGGAGAAGAAATTGTTGGGTAGTTCAATAAAAAAAATTCTAATGGAATACCATCTTCAATGATCCATTCATGATCAACTTTTAACATTTTCCATTTCTTAATTTTAAATTTTTTCTTTGATTGAAATTCTATCAACTTTATGCGTGCTGCACACACCGAGTGACTATATTGACAACTTATGACATCAGTTTCATAGTCCTGAAAGTAAACAAAATCTCGACTCTGATGAGTTTGTTGGAAAAAATAACCTTTCAGTATAATATATCCTCTGTCATATATAAAACCATTATCATCATAGTTTTCCAATAATTTCATATTTCGTTCAATGTAACGCATCAAATAATACATCACATTTTCTGCGTTGGTAGTAGGTGCAACTACATAAAAAACATCGCCTGCATAATAAAACAAACTTGTACATAAATTTAGATCATAATTAACATGAAAAATTAATTTTAAAAAATTAACATGTGTACTTTTATTACCTATTTCTAGATCTATATAATTTGAAATCAATTGAAATGTTACCTTCTCTAAGAAGATCAAAAACTCAATCACCTTCAGATGATACTATAGTCTCCTCTGATTGGATTTCTTCAAAGTTTGCAACGAACATTTCCCCTAATTTGTATTTAGTTATGTATGTTGCCAATATTTTACATACATTTTGTTTTCACAAACATGACAAAAATAAGAATATTTTCTTTTGTTAAATGCAAACACATTTTGGTATTGCTTTGTTTTAATTGAATGCAATTTTCGAGTCCCTTTTATTGTTTCAATTTCATCTCCAATCGATCTATCTACATCTTGGATCCCAATTTCCTAAAAAACCCTATATGGAAAATTCAAATAAGAATTTAAATATGTTATTCAAAATACCATCAAAGTTAATCATTGTGATAAATAATGTTTAAAATTAGAAATCCAATAAAAATTAGAATATATATCTATATATATATATATATAATAGGCAAGTTAATTTATATATATATACATATAATAGGAAAGTTAATTTGTATATATATATATATATATATACCTTCGTAATTCCCTTGACCGGTTAGTCTCACGGCTTAGTGCAGTGATGCACCATTGAACAACTTGTTCAACTGAGACAAGTTGTTTGCAGAGTGGTCCATTTGATATCTTCGAAATGATCATTTTATACATGTCCTTGCACCATCATGTTCTCCTTTTCCATGACCAGTCTCAAAGAATTTCCAACAATGTTTAATGGAGGTTTCAATATGAAGACGACACAACCAAAAGAATGATCGTGAAGATTTGAATTTCCATGTGCATCTATCTGACCGTATCCAATATTCACTGAATTTTATTTCACGACTTTTCAAAGAGTCATAAATATTTTCAAAACAATGTTGTACAAAATATGTATCATGTGTACGATCGTCACTGATATAAAATTGATATTCTTTAATAACAAGTCGATTTTCACTAGTGCTTTTTTTATGATCAACATGTTGTTCAACGTGTCTATATATAATATGGACAAGCATGGAGACTTGGCTAGAATGATAGTATTCACTCTGTATATGTTTTTGTGGAACAAATGTGTAGTTCTCTGCAAAATCAACTATTGAAAAAATGGTCCCTATTGGAAAAACTTCACGATATTTTTTGAATTGCAAGTCCTACCATTGAGTCTATGGGAATTCTTGGTGTATTTATAAATTTCTGCCTCAAACTTTCTCAAAAAATCTATCACAAAAATTTCTTCTTCTTGTAAATCAATTCTTTTAGCACTTGTAGTACTACTTGAACCAATCCATGTATGAATATATTCATATCTCTTTCATTTCACTTTTATGTTGGATAATGATTGATCATTCATATCAGTACGATATTTGTTTTGAAATAAAGTCAAATTTCCACAATCATCGCATTTTTACCACCAACACATTTATTTTTGTAAAATAATTCATGGATTTCTCTTCCACATAGAATTTAAGATATGAAATCATAGATAGTGGAAGGAGGAGGGGAATATTTCCAAAATGTTTAACCAAAATTAAGGAATGTATCATAATATAATTGAAATTCCACATGATAACGACACCATCAAGTGTCACGTATAGTGATAGGTTTAACATACCATGGTTTTTGTTGCACAAAATCACCTATTGAGACATTAATTTCATGATTCTCTTCTATGACCTTGTTGAAAAGCTCTATCTGAGTGGTGTTCAAGAAATGTTTTGCATGTTCTTCATACTGATTTCATGTTATTCTTCTTTGCATCACATCCTTTGCTTTTGGTGAAACACGTGAATTTTTCATCCAATATTCATATATTATTATTTTTAACATATTCTTGAAGTATATATTTGTATGATTGCCTACAAATAACTGTCCAACAAGCAAGTTCATCATTTACATCTATTTTCAATAGAAATTTCTGATGTTTGTGCAAAGTTTTTTGTGAGGTTCCTAATGCTTGTGACATAGATTTTACCAAGTTATTCTCTATAGTAATTGATTAAACCACTACCATTTTTATTGATCTACATGCATCTAAAGCACTTTTCTTTCTAGATATTCCAATATACTTTAGAGCACTATTTATATTTTGCATCACATTTTCCTTCATTTTTTTGATCTTTTGTTGATTTTTGAATACCCAATAAAGTCGTAGTTTCTTTTAATTTCTTTGACGTTAAGAGAATTTTCAACATTTGGCCTTGAACTGCCACAATTTCATCTTTGAAGAATGTATCAATAATGCGCTTAACACAATATTGTATAACATGATTAAATTTTTTATCTCCATATGTGTGAGGGTCAACATTTTCTAACATCTCATCATTGATATTGATTTCATATGTAAATATTAGAATTAAATATACATAATGAGTTTACATATTCAATAAATAATTAAATTAATAAATATGTATAATTTCAATAATACACATTCAACATATATATACATATCTCGTGATGCAATTTATTCACTTGAATTTCTTTCAACATTTTCAACATCTTCAATCATTGGTTCAATATCTCTTTCACTTTCTCTTTCAAAATTTTCCATCTCATCATCAATTTTTTGAGGAATATCTCTCTCTGTTCACATTGAAAAATATTTTTCAAATTAGTTCATCAAATAAAAATTAAGTTTCACAATACACTAGTCAAATTTTAGATATAAAATTTATAATATTTACATTTACATAGCTGCTTCATCTTCTAGTTGAGGTTGATTTTCCCTTTCAATATTTGAGTGCTCTTCTCTCTTTTTTATGCGATATTCTCTCCCCTATTCTCTACGTTCCTCAGGGTCTCTTGTTCGATCATATTCTCTCTTGCAATTCCTTTGATTTACCATGATAATTTAGTATGAAGCTAAAAAAATTTCCTTCAAAATACTATAAAAAAACTCACTAGATCAAAATTTAGACAAAAAATCAATTAAAAAAAGCATCACAAAAGAATTAATTTTAAGAAAACTCCTTTTAAAAATTTTGCACAAAAGACATACTTCAACCCAAAACAATTACATTAAAAATTCTGTCAAAAAAATTGTCTTTTAAAAATGAAATGAAGCTCAGAATATTTGCTTCCAAGTCCTGCAAAAAAATTTCATTTAAAAAATTAGACAAAAACTCACTTTAAAAAATCATTATAAAAGATTTACTTCAACCCAAAACACTTACTCTAAAAAGATGTCACTTTAAAAAATACCTCCAAAAAATGTCCTTTGAAAACTAAGCCCAAAAAACATCTAAAAAAATTTCACTTTAAAAAATACCTTCAAAAAATTTCCCATGAAAATTTTGCCCAAAAAACTTCTAAAAAATGTCACTTTAAAAAACACCTCCCAAAAAAGTCCTTTGCAAATTAAGCCCAAAAAGAGTCCTTTGAAAATTAAGCCCAAAAAAATTCCTTTACAAATTCAACCCAAATGAAGAAATGTGAGAAAATATGCGAAAATAATGATTCCATTTTCGACTATTTATATAATTGCGAAATGTTTTTTTGGAGGGGCTTCATTGAATTTTCCGGCTGACGTAATTTGCGAGCAGAAGTTCGACCAAAATTCTATAAAAAGTTCGGCCAAACTTGTTTGTTGTTGGAATTAATGGGGCGGAGTGGCAAAAAACAATTTGGCCGAACTATTTTAAAAGTTTGATCAAACTAACACGTCTGCAACTACGCAGCAACTCGGCTCTGAACACATTTATTCAACTTTGGAATGATTAAACTCCATCAAACTTTATGAATTAACTTTCGGAACCAAGAAAATCATTTGTAGAATTCAATCTACTTTCAGGAAATATAACTTTTATGGAATTCCATATATATTTACTAATTTTAATTAATTTTTTAATAAAATGGGTGCAAACAATTTATGAAGGTCATTATGATTCAGTGAAATCAAAATTCTGTATCTTCCAAAATACACTGTAAAAAAATTGAAAAAATTATGGTGCATTAGATTGGAACGTCATCTGTAATAGGTAGCTTTTATATTTTTAGTTTATAATTAATATGTTGAGAAAATTCACGCGAGCTGAAACATATTCAAAATATGCAGTTTTTTCATATTGGATCAATTCAAAAAATTATAGTAATTATGATATGCATTAGTTGGTTTCGTAAATATAACGATACTGAAGTAGACTCTATTTAGATTGTTGAAACACATTTTTTTCTCTCAAAAACACAAATTTTTCAAAGAATACACCAACGTGTTTCAAGAAGACTTTTTATGAATCCTTTGATTGTTAAATAACACACTCAAAAAAATGTTAAGTTGACATATCAAATGTGAATACAAAAATTCCAAAAAAGTAATAGAAAGCTAATAAAATTTTCGACAAGGTTTATTTTTATCGTAAAATGAAATTCTAAACAGAAAAATTGTTTTGGCTTGCAAAAAGTTGAAGAACATAATAAAAATATATTTTTTTCTCAAAAAAGGGAAAAAATTGTAACTCAAATTTACATTTTCACTAATTATACAATCTTGAATATGTTGTTTCAGAAAAATTAACTCAACAATGAGTAAAAGAGGAGGCCACTATGAGTAGCTGCAGGAGCTGGAGTGATGACAACAATTCTCAAGAAGAAGGGACCAACAAAAATAAACAAGAAGAGGAAACTGAGAATATTGGTCTCTTCTTCTTGAGCATTGTTGTCATCACTCCATCTCCTGCAGCTACTCATAGTGGCCCCCTCCTCTTCTACTCATTGCTGAGTTAATTTTTCTGAAAAAACATATTCAAGATTGTATCTCTACTTCCTTTCTTTTACTACATTTGTTGTACAATATATAGAATCACTTTCTATTTTCTAGACTTATATACAAAGGTTAGATGTTAGTTTTTAGATGTTAGTCTTGAAATAAGGGAATTTTTTGCAGAATTAATTATGTCTCTTCCTCTCGTGTCTTGTTACTTGTGCTCTGTCTCACAATATTCTCAGTTTCCTCGCTCTGTCCACCTTCTGATTCTTGCACGTTGTTGTGATTAGTTTCTTCTTCTTCTTGTTTATTGTTGTTGGTCTCTTCTTCTTGAGCATTTTTGTCATCACACTAGCTCCTGCAACCACTCGTAGCGACCTCCTCCTCTTCTGGTCATTGCTGAGTTAATTTTTCTGAAAAAAACATATTCAATATTGTATCTCTATTTCCTTTCTTTTACTACATTTGTTGTACAATAAATAGAATCACTTTCTATTTGCTAGACTTATATACAAAGGTTAGATGTTAGTTTTTAGATTTTAGTCTTGAAATAAAGGAATTTTTGCAAAATTAATTCTATCTCTTCTTCCTATGTCTTTTTACTTGTGCTCTATCCCACAGTATTCCTAGTTTCCTCACTTTGTCCACCTTCTTATTCTTGCACGTTGTTGTGATTAGTTTCTTCCTCTTATGTTAGGTCCTTATATTACTAGTATAGTCCCTTATTGTTGTTAGTGTAACCCCATTATTGTTATTATTGTACCCCTGTAACCCCCATATTGTTATTATTGTGCCCTTAAATTATTATTGTTAGGTCGGCTAGGATTACATTGTGACGTGCATCCTTTGAGTTACTGAATTATCACATTTTCTTTGAGGATCATTTCATTTTTAGTGGATCCCGGGTATAACGTCATGATGGCATACATCTCCTTCATTTGCTCCTTCTGTACAGTATGTGGATAGTGTGATCCCTAACTCATAAAATATCATTCTCTTAGTTTTGTGTTATCAAATGTGTCCACAGCACTTTTTGGAACAAAGACTATCTTCAGAAGAACAGCAAAAATGGGTTACAAAGATGTTGGGTTATGACTTTGAAATAATCTAAAAAAAAGGAAGCTTAATGTTGTTGCAGATGCACTCTCAAGAAAGAATGAAGAGGTGGAAGCATTGCTTTGTGCCATTTCTATTATCCAACCAGATTGGATAACCAAAGAAAGAGATGAATGGAAGAAGGACAAAGATGTATGGACACTCATTCAAAAGTTGCAGCAAGATCCTAGTACATCTGATACATTTAGTTGGAAAATGATTCCTTATGGTACAAAGATCGCTTATATCTTTGTAAGAATTCCCAACTAAAACAAAATATTTTTCTGGAATTGCACACTTCTCCTTTAGGAGGACACTCAGGATTTTTAAAAACTTACCACAGGGTGAAGAAAGAATTTTTTTGGGATGGCCTTAGATCTGATATTCAAAAGTTTGTGGCGGAATGTTTGGTTTTCCAGCAGAATAAAGTGGAGACAATTAAGACCCCGGGACTTCTACAACCTTTATCCATTCCAAGTCAACGTTGGGAGGAGATTTCAATGGATTTTATCATAGGTTTACCTAAGTCAGAAGGAAAGAGTGTCATCATGGTGGTAGTTGATAGACTTACCAAGTATGCACACTTTTGTGCATTATCTCATCCATTTAAAGCAAGTACAGTTGCTACTACATTTATGGACAGAATTCAAAAGCTACATTGAAGCCCAAGGGTTATTGTGAGCGACAGAGATCCCATTTTTACTGGAAATTTTTGGACGGAGCTATTTTCTTGTTTGGGTACTCAATTAGCTCATAGCTCATCTTATCATCCTCAATCTGATGGTCAAACTGAGATAGTAAATAAATGTTTAGAAGGATATCTTCGTTGTTTTGTATCTGATAAACAAACACAATGGGTCAAGTGGTTACCTCTCGCTGAATGGTGGTATAACACTTCTTTCCATACTGCAGCAAAAATGACCCCATTTATGGCACTTTATGGATATCATCCACCATCGATCACATCATCTTTAAGGGAAAATTCGAAGGTTCAAGCAGTGGAAGGTCACATCGAGCATCAGCAAGAAGTTCTCCAACTCTTAAAGGATAACCTGAATTTGGCACAAAATCGAATGAAACAACAGGCAGATCAACATCGCAGCGAGAGAAGTTTTGATATAAGAGATTGGGTATTTTTACGGCTACAACCATATAAACAAATGTCCCTCAAACAAGCTAAGAAGGATAATAAATTATTGCCAAAGTACTATGGTCCTTACAAGGTGTTGCAAAAGATTGGTACTATGGCATACAAATTGGAGCTTCCTGCTTCTTCGCGAGTACATCCAGTTTTCCATGTTTCATGCTTAAAGAATGTTATAGGTGAAAATATTCCAGTTCAAACAATATTGCCAGAACTTGATGAGGAAGGAAAAATCATATTGGAACCAGAAGCGGTCATGGAAACAAGAACTCGACAACTACGGAATCGATCAATTTCAGAGTATCTCATCGAGTGGAAGAACTTACCCACTGAAGATTCTACATGGGAGGATGATAATTTTATACAGAAGCACCCAGAGCTACTCAAGCATTGAGGACAACACTTTTTTGAAGGAGAGGGGCATGTTAGGTCCCTATATTACTAGTATAGTCCCTTATTGTTGTTAGTGTAACCACCTTATTATTATTATTGTACCCTTGTAACCCCCATATTGTTATTATTGTGCCCTTAAATTATTATTGTTAGGTCGGCTAGGATTACATTGTGGCCCCACTAGGATTACATTATGGCCCCATGGACTCCTATATATAGAAAGGAGGTTTTGTAATTTATATCATCGAAGAATAGTTCATTCATGTAATGTATTGGAGGTTTCCCCCTCGAAGTGGCTTATTTCTAAGGCGTTGATATCTCTTTTCTTCTATTTTTGGAGCTGGTTTCACAACATCTTATTTTTTATTGTTGTTGGTCTCTTATTCTTGAGCATTATTGTCATCACTCCAGCTCCTGCAACTACTTGTAGTGGTCTCCTGCTCTTCTGCTCATTTCTGAGTTAATTTTTCTGAAAAAACATATTCAAGATTGTATCTCTACTACCTTTCTTTTACTGAATTTGTTGTACAATACATAGAATCACTTTCTATTTGCTATACTTATATACAAAGGTTAGATGTTAGTGTTTAGATGTTAGTCTTGAAATAAGGGCATTTTTTGTAGAATGAATTGTTGTAAGTACTGGAAATAATGTAAAATTCAAAGAAACACTCATCGAGAATAGTAAAAATATGGGATAATTGGAACTAGAATTTTTATCTCTGTTCTCTGCTTTTTCAGTGTGATTTGGTCTTTAGTAAACTAGGTATTAAGAGCAGGTATTTTGGAGTTCATTTTAATTTAATTATTTTTTCCTGAATTGTAATATTATTTTAGAATGAGAACTTTTGTATAATAATTTATTAGTTTAAATGATTATTAGATCTTGTTGTAATAATTGGATTGATTTATTGAGGAATTTTTTTTTCCTGAATTAAAATATTATTTTAGAATGAGAAATTTTGTATAATAATTTATTAGTTTAAATGATTATTAGATCTAGTTGTAAGAATTGGATTGATTTATTGAGAAGAAATCCCTGGGTAAAATAAAATTTCCAGATTAATTTACCCACTATGATATAAAATTGTTTCAAGAGAGATATGAACTAGTAGCATTGGATCGACCCATAGTTGTTTTAATCATCTCATCAACACATATGTCATTATACAAGTTTCATATCAACAATTTATTTTCAAGCCTCCCAAAAAATAACAAAACAAAAATGTGGTAGGAATTCTAGATTATCTTGATGGTCGTACGCAATGATAGTTTTTTTAGTATTTATGTAATTTTATTCTAAATTCTAGAATATTTAAAAATTTTGATTTATAAGTGAGAAGTTAAATAAATAGTTAACTTTTTTAATTATTTATGATATTCCTAAAATATTTTAAAATCTACATAAAACTACCTTTACAAAAGAGTGTTTTGTCTTCCTTTGAAATCTTGTTGCTTCATCCAAGAAGAGTATGGGAGGGCATGCTATTCACCCTTTCATGAAGTGTAGGAACCTGTAGACTCTTACTATCAATTCATCCCACTAGCAGCCTCTAGTCACTCAATAGATCATTGAAATCAAGGCATATCATAGGGTTCTAGTGTCATCATAGTAACATTCTCCCCGTGCTTCCTAGTTTATAGAAGCCATCATCTGTCCATACTATACAGATCCATCATCTCACTTGTATCATAAACATAAAGTCACTACAAGATGTTCAAATAAAAAAATTAAAATCTATGTAATTTAGAAACCAGATTGAACAACTATGAGATTATTATCATAATTATTGGCACTTGTACATAGTAGCAACCAGTATTCATTATGGGATTACATATCCAATCAATTTGTACTTGAAATTTGTCCTACCTCACATCATTTTCATTCAGACAAACAACTGTGAGTATTCAAGCATATAAAATTTCATTGCCATATTTCCAGTACCTTTTGAAATGATCTTAGAATTATGACATACAAATCATTCCATTATTTTAAGATATAAATATAATAAATGAAAATAAGTTTCATTAACTATATATGAATTACTATAATAGAAAAGCATTCAAATAATGCATTCAAATGCTTGTGCTAATACTCATTTATACACAATCAAACTTTTCACATCCGCATAGTATACTTCATGCACATTCATACTTCTTTCACATTCACCACATTCACTCACTACACCCTTGCACGACATTTAATACCATCCTATGTTGCAGTAATACTTAATCCATCTTGATATATGTATCCTGGCTAACTCTGTATCATTGTCTTCATCATATTCACTTCCTATAAATTTTACACATCCTCCAAGCATCTAGACGTACATCTCTGTATCATTGTCTTCATCATCTTCACTGCCTATAAATTTTACACATCCTCTAGGCATCTAGACGTGCATCTCTGCATCATTGTATTCATCATCTTCACTTCATATAAATTTTACACATCCTCCAGGCATATAGACTTACATATGCTATAATAATTACAATATATCCCATGTCATACCATCCTCCTTGAACAAATTCAAAATTCAGTCAGCTCTTAAACACATTTGGACACCTTCTCCAATCATGACACATGAGGAATTTACCCTCCCTTCATTTCTCAAAAATCCCTAAAGAGCCCTTCCTTTCACTACTAAAGAGTCCCTCGGGAAACTCTTCCTTATCTTAACCAAATCAACATGACATATTATCATATGAATGCATAGAAAATATTTTGTCACAATTTTGAAATGTCCTATAGGCTTCATTCCTTTACCATACCCCTACCTGGGAATCAATTCACATACATGCATTCAAATGTCATCACATACATATCAATTGAGATATTGAAGCATAAATCAAGGAATTCTTTCCCAATTCCTTTCAACTCACATGATATATTGGCATGAACAATTCATACCTATATGGTTTCCATCAATATATCTAATGTTACCTGGTC
The DNA here is from genome assembly GCA_034641835.2 of Pinus albicaulis. NCBI lineage: Eukaryota > Viridiplantae > Streptophyta > Pinopsida > Pinales > Pinaceae > Pinus > Pinus albicaulis. The sequence goes on from CM076579.1 coordinate 1,194,855,821, forward strand.
AACTAATTCCTCTTTGTTGATCAATGGAAAATGGACATATGTTTTCCTGAAGTTAAATATTTTTTTCTAAATTCCATTCCTACATCATTATATAACAACTTAGAGTCTATATATTTTTTGACTCCAAAAAAGTTTGAATAATGTTATCATTTCATTTGTTGAAAATTTGATATCACATTGTAATGAAATTTCTACCAGCCACTGAATCGATAACCTTCACTTTACAAGGTCGATTGTGCTTGGAATTGAAAAATTCAACTACCTACTAAATTGATAGGCCTTTGCCCAATAGGTTCGATTGCGTTTGGAATTGACAGAGTCGAATAAGTACCCCACTAATGACGACTCAAAAAAAATAATCGACTAACAAATCAACAAATTTTGGTACTTTGTTACGTTTTTTCATCCTCATAGTCACCAATTTGAGAAGTATTCAGTGCCATGCCAAGCCACACTATTCTTTCGCTTTTAACTTTTTGACAGAAAAAAATTAGAATTAACTATGCAATTCGAAAAAATTTACAATTAAAGTCTATTATTCTGTTGTTAAAAAATTGCATTTATACATGTATGCATATTTGTTTTAGATAAATTGTTTTTATTTTTGTTAATTTGTTTTTCTTTAAAATTGAGCTCTGTTAAAATTTTAAATTGCACGTTTAAAATCGCGAATTAACTTTTATTACTTTGGATAAATAATTCACCTACTGTTGTTTAAATTTTTTACCATCAACCAGTGGGATTTTCCTAGACAATATCAACCAGTGGCATTTTTCCTGTCATATCGTCCAAACCATACTTCTGTTTACAATGCCTAAATTTACACAATTGACATACAATACAACTTTGCATTTTTGTGTGCTTATCATCCCTTTTAAAAATTTCTTTGGACTCTGAGAAACATTGGAAGTTGACATTGTTAATGTCCATTTCACAGAGGTAAATTTTTCATGATGTTAAATATAATCGTTTTCCTTGCAACCTTCGTCTTCTACATTCCAGGTTTGCAGGACTTCTAGACCCTCCTCTTCATCGACAACTCCATTTTGTTGGAAGCTTTGCTACCCTGTCAGAATTTTAGGCAAAAACCTAGATTGTCATCAGTTGTATCAATGGGTGACTATAAAATTCCATCCTCTACCTCAAGAAACTCATCACCTCCTATGCCCAGCAACACCATTGACATTGTTGACATCAACAATGCCACCAATTTCATATGTATCATTGTTTTGTGCAGTTAATGTCTTGTTATTTTAAACATCTTCCATTGATTTAAACTTTAGTTTTGGCTATTTTGTTTCTTTGTTAGACTCACTCGCATAAACCATCTACATGTCATTTCATTTCTCACTCCCATGAACCATGTACATGTCATTTCTCCTTGGGAACCATGTACATGTCATTTCTCCCATAAAATTTAAGGCATTTTATAGTGTTTTTGGGAACCATGTACATGTAATTTCTCCCATAAAATTTAAGGGAAACCATTTACATGCCATTTATACCATAAAATTTAAGGCATTTGTGATAAATGTTCATTTAATATATTTTATTGAATTTGTTTTTTTTTTTCTAGGGATAAAAAAGCCCACTAAACATGGTTGAAAAATGGACATTATGCATAGATGTTTCTTGCTATCCCAATCTACTGAAAATAATGATTACATATGTGCTTTGCAATATTGCAACTAACAAAGTCCTCCAAAGGAAAATGAATATACCGGGAAGAACAACAAACAATGAAGCATATTATATTGCATTGATAGAATGCTTGGGAATAGATAGGGAGTATGGATCAAATGGAATTGTAGTTTTCACCAATTTTGGAATTTTGTGTAACCATATGAAAGGCATGTACCAAGTTAAGAAGGAGAGGCTAAAACAACTACATGGAAAAGAAAACAATATCGTTAGACAATTTCAATTCTTTAGTATAAGACATTGTGCAAATGTTAATAAGATGTCTGGTGATCTATTGTGTGGGGAAATGCCAATTCAAGATTCATCTGTCAAAGATGAATTAGTATATTAATTAGTATTGTATGGAGCAATTCTAATTCAAGATTCATCTATCAAAGATGAATTAGTGTTAAGACTCTCTCCTTCAAAATTTATTGATGGAAATTGTAACATATATTTGATATGTGTGTGTTTTTTATTTATAAATGCGTCATTTTTAATGACCATGTGTTTTTTTCAATTATATACCAAGTGTGCTCCCACCATGTAAGCACAAATTAGTGAACTTCATGTTTTATAAAATTAAAATGTGCATAAATTCAACAAATTTTTCTTTAAAGTGAGTTTTACACATCAATTTGTGCTTTGAAAGTTCTGTGTTTTACATAATTTGTGTTTGTGCTCAACATTTGTGTACTAAATTACATTAATTTTTTGAATTCTTTTGAATTTATTTTAAATAGTAATTTTAAAAATAATTGTAAATGTCCACTGTATATATCCATATATATATCATGGAGGATGAAAGGCGAACACCAGTAGAATCCCATGCCTCTACGAGAGAGGGGGATCATGGATCAAAGGATGTTCATGGTATTTATATTAAATGTGCAAGTTTTTAAATGACATTTGAATATATAATATTATCTCCATACATACATGTACACATGTGGAATTGATTTTTTTATTGAATATATATAATTTTATCCCCATGTACATACATGTATACATATGGAATTTATTTTTTATCAATTTCGTAAATTAAATTAGTTTTTAATAAATTTCATTTTTTATTTTTATTTTGAAGGAGTTCGGAGGACAAGAGTATCTACTCTATTGATGGAGTCTGGGCATGGTTCATGCAATCGTGGTATGGTTTACACAATCTAATCAATCATATGTACATGTATTTATATGTATGTATGTATTTTTGAATTGATTATAAATTCATATTTTTTTATGAAGCTTCCCTCTCGTCGCGTGAGGGTGGTGGTGGTACACATTCCCCTAGTGGCCAATCAATAGGTGGTGGCCAATTTTGTGAGGGTGGTGGTATGCATTCCCCCAGTGGCCAATGGCGTGAGGGTGGTGGTATGCATTCCCTCGGCAACCAATAAATGGATGGTCATGTTGGTTCTCAACCAATGGGTGGTCATGTTGGTTCTCAACGATCTTAGGGTGGGCATGATGTTGCCCAACCATCTCGAGGTGGCCATCAATCTGAATTTTATTTTCATTCAATTATTAATTTGTTTTAAATTATTTATATAATTTTTTTATGGTTAAAAAGAAAATTTGTACAAATTTGTTTACATGTTTTTTTATTTATACATGTAATTTTATATATTGATGTAGAGGGTGAAAATTTCGCTCGAAAAATACGTAGGCCAGAATGAGTTATTAAAGAATAAGGTTGTATACCAACCACGACTTATCCTTTTGATATTTCCGATTTACCTTGGGAAACAAACATCCAACAATGCACATTAAAAAGGTGTGGACATATTTATTCAAAATTGAAGAAAGATATTCTGTCTTTGAAACTACCTACTGAGAGTCGAGAATGCTTAGAAATAGTTACACTCTCTTTAAGCACACTTTTAGATATCTGCAAAAATCTTGGGCCAACCAATGATACTTTTGTAGAAGTGATGAGGAAAAGAAAGGAAACTGTGCTGGGTCCCGATACATGGGAGGATGTTAAACAAAAAGTTACAAAAGAAATGGAAAAATCTATGTTTAATTTAAAAGAAGGGCCGAAAAGAAAGATGCTAAAGGTGCAATATTTCAAGCACCTTTATATAGCTTGCCATTTGTATGATAGACACCTTGCTGCCTATGGAAGAATACCATGGAATGACGAGGTTCCTCTTTATTTTGCAAAATTATTTTAATTATAAATCCTTTACAAATGAAACCCAATTATAATGAATTTCTCTTTGAATTTTTTGTCTTGGGAAAAGTCAATTATGTGGCCGTAGGGGTGCTAACTGTGATGTTGAGTTACCTCTTCCCCAACCACCATTGGTAAGATGACCTATTCGTGTGGAAACTTTGCGGTTAGAGATGGATGCCACTTCTCAAATTAGTCAAGAAGCAAGGGATTCCATCATAGACAATGTTCAGAGTGGACTTGGTGGAATTGATCTTTGTCTAAATCGAAAAAGAGCACGAGAGAATGCACATGCTAATTTTGTGTATCAAACAGATAATGAGATAGACAACATGAGTATTGAAGAGCTTAAAACATATGCAAAGCATTGTCACAATGGTTGGCAAGACTTAATTATTCATGAGGAAGAGGGCATGGGATCAGTATGTGTTAATGGTTATAGTGAATATTTTAACATGTACAATTTGTAATAAATATATATACATGTTTATTTGTATTTGTTAATCTAACAAAACTGTATCATATATGAACACCATTTACAGTTAACACGCTTGATGAATGAATATTTTGATAATATCACAGTCAAAGCTTCAAGTTCTCACAATCAAGATGATATGTTGGCAAATGTTAGTGTTTTTGAAGTGTTCATGATGCTGATGTACAATTATTAATCTATTATTATATCGGTATCATGATGACATATTTTTAAAATAAATAATTGTGTACATATGTATGTATATAATTAAATGTTAACATATTTCGATTCCATCCGATGTTTTTGCAATGGAGCCACCCTCTTCTTCCCTGTTAGGATATGTGACAAATCCACTATCACAAGTATGAACAATTTTTCACTTAAATATGTTTTTAAGTTATAAATTGAAGTGAAAGTTTCATTAAAAAATGAGATCTAGATCTTGATTTATTTTATAGTTTTAAAATTGTTGAATTTTAGGTTTGTGGAGATGATTTTTGTTCAGAGCCATCCTCTTCTTCCGTGTTGGGAGATGTGCCAAATCCACCATCACAAATACTCAAGTATTCAATTTTTCACCTATGTTTTTATTTTATAAATTAAAGTTAAAGTTTCATTAAAAAATGAGATCTAGATCTTGAATTATTTTACAGTTTTAAAATTTTTTAATTTTAGGTTTGTGGAGATGATTTTCGTTCAGAGCTACCCTATTCTTCCCTATTAGGATATGTGCCAAATTCACCGTCACAAGTATTCACTTTTTCACTTATTTTTAAGTTATAAATTGAAGTTCAAAAGTTTCATTAAAAATGAGATCTAGATCTTGAGTTATTTTACAGTTTTAAAATTTTTGAATTTTAGGTTTGGGGAGATGATTTCCGTTCTCCAAAGACTCTAGCGATGGAGTGTATGATGAATATAGGAACATCCAAACAATTTGAACAAGTTGTCTAGTTTTTTTTTAATATTATTGAAAATCAGTTTATGTATATTGTACAGTTTACCGTGCAAGATGTTTTAATGGACGACCAACATGGGACAATGTAGAGGGAACTACATGAGGTATTGCATGATTTTTTTTTTCATTTTTATTATTATATGAAGTTATACATTATCATTCAATTTTAAAACATTAAATTTTCATGTTTACACATTATGTACAGGTTCCCCATTCTTTAGATGATAGCACAAGGAGGCTCAGTACGCTACTGGAAAAGACACTGCATCCATCTCTATTTGATTGATGATGCACATGCAACATTTTATTTGATATATAGTATTAAATTTACTTTTATATATAGATAGTCTTACCTATGCAGTCATATTTAATTTTCTATATAACTTGATACTTGTAACACTATACATTGTTATATATATTTACTTTTATTGTTCATGATATAAATTTTGGACATATTTGACTTTTATTGTTCATGATATAAATTTTGGACATATTTTACATTTTGGATATAGTTGAACTAAATTTACTTTTATCAAGAATGATTTTAAATTTTGAATAGTTGAACTACATTTGGCATGTGATCACATGTTGTGATATAATGTTTTGTTTTTAAAACTCAAGTTGTTTTGTTAATTGTTAAATATAAAATGAATTTAGATGGAAATTTCAAATTACAAAACACGTGGTATATGTTATGCATTTAAACATGTTTGAATATTATATAATTAAGATGTCTATTAAAGGTGATATTTAGGTACATTTTGCATTCAATCACATGTTTCATTTAAAATAATCATAGATGGTTTTACATATTTAAATTCATGAATATGTGTAAAAATGATTGAAGTACAATACATATCGATGTATATATCTAAAAACAATAACACTATATATATATATATATATATATATATATATATATATATATATATATACTTTTATTGTTCATGATATAAATTTTGGACATATTTTACATTTTGGATAGTTGAACTGCATTTACTTTTATTAAGAATGATTTTAAATTTTGGATAGTTGTTACATTTGGTATGTGATCACATGTTGTCATATAATGTTTTGTTTTTAAAACTCCAGTTGTTTTGCTATTTGTTAAATATAAAATGAATCTAGATGGAAATTTTAAATTACAAAACACATGTGCTACATGTTATGCATTTGAACATGTGTGAATGTTATATAATTATGATGTATATTAATGGTGATATTTAGGTACATTTTGCATGATCATACATGTCATTTAAATAAAACATAGATGGTTTTACATATTTAAGTTCATGAATATATGTAAAAATGATTGAAATACATTTGAATATATATGTAAAAATGATTGAAGTTCATGAATATATGTAAAAATGATTGAAGTAAATTTGAATATACGTAAAAATGATTGAAGTAAGATATGTATATATCTAAAAACAATCATAAAATTCTAGGTGTTCATAGATGTGTCAAACAATCATAAATTTTTAAAATTGCATTAAAAAATATATCCAATACACAACATTTTTCATTAATGTACATAGAAAAGCTAATATGGATGTCAGTTGATAGTAAATTGGACATTACAAAACATGTACCACACATTTTTCATTCAAGAATGAATATTATAATTTGCTTAATAGACGTCTAAAAAAAAAACACAACTTAAAATTTGCATTATATCAACTATGCTAGATACACATGTACATTTTGAAATAATGACATTATGACATAAATTATACCAGAGAATATATGAAATCGATTAAGACCAGATAATATACATGTGTATAAATTACTCGTGTGCATGTACCAAAACAATGTATGTGTGCAAAGACTTGTACATATAACATAAAATATACATATTATAATAATTGTAAAACTTAATAACACAAAAAAATGCTAACAATTTGTAGTTTGCTTTTGTAAGTTCTAAAATATGAATCCAAGGAGAAGAAATTGTTGGGCAGTTCAATAAAAAAATTATAATGGAATGTCATCTTCAATGATCTGTTCATGATCGGATTTTGACATTTTCCATTTCTTAATTTTCAATTTTTTCTTTGATTGAAATTCTATCAACTTTATGCGTGCTGCACATACCAAGTGATTATATTGACAACTTATGACATCAGGTTCATAGTCTTGAAAGTAAAAAAAATCCTGACTTTGATGAGTTTGTTGGAAAAAATAACCTTTCAGTATAATATACCCTTTGTCATATATAAACGCGTTATCATCATAGTTTTCTAATAGTTTCATATTTTGTTTAGTGCAACACATCAAATAATACTTCACATTTTCTGCATTGGTAGTAGGTGCAACTACAGCAAAACCATCTCCTGCACCATAACAAAAAACTTATACATAAATTTAGATCATAATTAACATGAAAAATTGACTTTAAAAAACTAACATGTGTACTTGATTTTATTATATATTTTTAGATATATATCATTTGAAAGAAATTGAAATGTTGCCATCTCTAACAATATCAGAAACTCCATCACCTTCAGATGATACTATAGTCTCCTCTGATTGCATTTCTTCAAAGTTTGTAACAGACATTTTCCCCTTTATATCTAGTTCTGTATGTCGCCAATCTTTTACATACATTTTATTTTCACAAACATCATTGGATTCTGTGTTGTCTATGCAAACACGACAAAAACAAGAATATTTTATTTTATCAAATGCAAACACATTTTGGTATTTCTTTGTTTTAATCGATTGCAATTTTCGAGTCCCTTTTATTGTTTCAATGTCATCTCCAATCGATCTATCTACATCTTGGACCCTAATATGCCAAAAAAACCTATATGGAAAATTCAAACAAGAATATAAATATTTTATTCAAAATACCATCAAAGATAATCATTGTGATATAAATAATGTTTAAAATTAGAAATCTAGTAAAAATTAGATCATATACATATTAAAGTTCTATATATATATATATATATATATATATATATATATATATATGTACCTTCATACTTCCCTTGACCGGTTAGTCTCATGGCTTAGTGCAGTGATGCCCCATTCAACAACTTGTTCAGCTGAGACAAGTTGGTTTGCAAAGTGGTCCAATTGATATCTTCTAAGTGCTCATTTTATACATACCCCTGTACCATCATGTTCTCCTTTTCCATGACCAGTCTCAAAGAAATTCCAACAATGTTTAATGCGGGTTTTCATATGAAGACGACACAACCAAAAGAATGATCGTGAAGATTTGAATTGACCTGCGCATCCATCTGACCGTATCCAATGTTTATTGAATTTTATTTTACGACTTTTCAAGGAGTCATAAATATTTTCAAAACAATGTTGTACAAAATATGTATCATGTGTACGATCGTATCTCATATAAAAGTGATATTCTTTAATAACATGTCGATTTTCACTAGTGCTTTCTATATGATCAACATTTTATTCAGCGTGTCTATATAGAATATGGAAAAGCATAGAGACTTCTTCAAATGATAGAATTCACTTTGTATTTTTTTTTTTTTTGTGGAACAAATGTGTAGTTCTCTGCAAAATAAACTATTGACAAAATGGTCCCTAGTGGAAAAAATTCATGAGATTTTTTGAATTGCAAGTCCTGCCATCGAGCTTTATGGGAATTCTTGGTGTATTTATAAATTGATGCCTCAAACTTTCTCAAAAAATCTATCAAAAAAATTTCTTCTTCTTGTAAATCAATTGTTTTAGCACATGTAGTACTATTTGAACCAATCCATATATGAATATATTCATATCTCTTCCATTTCACTTTTATGTTGGACAATGGTTGATCATTTATACCAGTATGATATTTGTTTTAAAATAAAATCAAATTTCAACAATCATCGCATTTTTTTACCACCAACACATTTATTTTGGTAAAATAATTAATGGTTTTCTCTTCCACATAGAATTTGAGATATGAAATCATGGATAGTGGAAGGAGGAGGTGAATCTTTCCAAAATATTTTACCAAAATTAAGGAATGTGTCATAATATAGCTGAAATTCTACATGATAACGACAACAACAAGTGTTGCGTACAATGATAGGTTTAACATACCATGGTTTTTGTTTCACAAAAGCAATAATTGAGACATTAATTTCACGATTCTTTTCTATGAACTTGTTGAAAAAATCTATCTAAGTGGTCTCCAACAAATGTTTTGCATGTTCTTCGTACTGTTTTCGTGTTATTCTTCTTCGCATCACATCCCTTGCTTTTGGTGAAACATGTGAATTTTTCATCCAATATTCATATATTATTTTTTTTAACACCTTCTAAAAGTCTATATTTGTATGGTTGCCTACAAATAACTGTCCAATAAGTGAGTTCATCATTTACATTTTTTTGCAATCGAAATTTCCGATGTTTGTGCAAATTTTTCGTGAGGTTCCTAGTACTTGTTCCTTAGATTTTACCAAGCGATTCTCCTTAGTACTTGATGAAACCATTGCCATTTTTATTACTATATGTGCATCTAAATCACTTTTCTTTCTAGATCTTCCAATTGACTTTAGAGCATTATTTATATTTTGTATCACATTTTCCTTCATTTTTTTTTAATGTTTTGTTGATTTTCGAATACCGAATAAAGTTGTAGATTCTTTTAATTTCTTTGATGTTAGTAGACTCTTCAACATTTGGGCTTGAATTGCCAAAGTTTCATCTTTAAAGAACATATCAATAATGCGCTTAACACAATATCATATAACATGATCAACTTTTTTATCTCCATATGTGTGAGTGTCAACATTTTCTAACATCTCATCATCGATATTGATTTCATCTATACATATTAGAATTAAATGTATATAATGAATTTACATCTTCAATAAACAATTAAATTAATAAATATGTATAATTTCAATAATATACATTCAACATATATATACATATCTGGTGATTCAATTTCTTCACTTGAATTTCTTTCAACATTTTCAACATCTTCAATCATTAGTTCAATATCTCTTTCAATTTCTCTTTCAAATTTCTTTCTCATCATCAATGTTTTGAGGAATATCTCTCCCTATTTACATTACAAAATATTTTTCAAATTAGTTCATCAAATAAAAATTAATTTTCACAATACACTATTCAAATTTTAAATATCAAAATTATAATATTTACATTTACATACTTGCTTCAACTTCTAGTTGAGGTTGATTTTCCCTTTCAATATTTGAGTGTTTTTCTCTTTTTTTTTGTGATATTCTCTCCCCCGTTCTCTACGTTCCTTAGGGTCTCTTATTCGATCATATTTTCTCTTGCAATTCCTTTGATTTCCCATTATAATTTAGTATGAAGCTCAAAAATTTTCCTTCAAAATCCTGTAAAAAAAATCATTTTAAATGTTTTTCACAAAAGACATACTTCAACCAAAAACACTTACTTTAAAAATTATACCAAAAAAATATCTTTTAAAAGTGAAATGAAGCTCAGAATATTTCCTTCCAAGTCGTGCAAAAAAAAAATTCATTTAAAAAATTAGACAAAAACTCACTTAAAAAAATAATTATAAAAGATTTACTTCAACCCAAAACACTTACTCTAAAAAAATGTCACTTTAAAAAATACCTCCAAAAAGTGTCCTTTGAAAATTAAGCCCAACCACTAAAAAAATGTTTCTTTAAAAAATACCTCCAAAAAATTTCCTTTGAAAATTAAGCCCAAAAAAGGTCTAAAAAAATGTCACTTTAAAAAATACCTCCAAAAATTTTCCTTTGAAAACTAAGCCCAAAAAGATTCCTTTGAAAATTAAGCCCAAAAAAAGTCCTTTGCAAATTCAGCCCTAATGAAGAAATGTGCGAAAATATGCGAAAATAATGATTCTGTTTTCGGCTATTTATATAGTTGCGAAATGTTTTTTTGCAGGGGCTTCATTTCATTTTCTGCCCAACGTAATTTGTGAGTAGAAGTTCAGTCGAACTTCTATAAAAATTTCGGCCAAACTTGTTTATCGTTAGAATTAACGGGATGGAGTAGCAAAAAAAAAATTGGCCGAACTAACAGATCTACAACTACACAACAACTCGGCTCTGAACACATTTCTTCAACTTTGGAATGATTAAACTCCATCAAAATTTATGAATTTAACTTTTGTAACTAAGACAAGAATTTTCAAAATTCAATATACTTTCAGGAAATATAAATTTTATGGAATTCCATATATATTTACTAATTTTAATTAATTTTGTAATAAAATGGGTGCAAACAATTTCTAAAGGTCATTATGATTCAGTGAAATCAAAATTGTGTATCTTCCAAAATACGCTATAAAAAAAGGAAAAAATTATGGTGCATTACATTGGTCCGTCGTCTGTAATGGGTAGCTTTTAGATTTTTAGTTTATAACTAATATGTTGAGAAACTTCACGTGAGCTGAAACATATTCAAAATATGCATTTTTTTCATATTGGATCAGTTCAAAAAATTCTAGTAATTATGATATGCATAAGTTGGTTTCGTAAATATAACAATACTGAAGTAGACTCTGTCTAGATTATTGTAACACATTTTTTTTCTCAAAAACACAAAGTTTTCAAAGAATACACCAATGCGTTTCAACATGAATTTTTATGAATCCTTTTATTGTTAAATAACACACACTCAAATAAATGTTAAGTTGACATATCAAATGTGAATACAAAAATTCCAAAAAATAAGTAATAGAAAGCTTATAAAATATCTGACAAGTTTTATGTTTGTCGTAAAATGAAATTCTAAACAGAAAAATTGTTTTGGCTTGCAGAAATTTGAAGAACAGAAAAAAAAAATGATATTTTTTTCTCAAAAAAGGGTAACCCAACTTCACATTTTCATTGTCCCATTAATTTTCGTTGTACATTTTCAGATGTGCACTCAAAACAGTAGGAATGCAACCTAGTTCTTTCATGATATTCATTGTTTCAAATACTTTCTCCAATTGGCCTATTTTCAAATAACCAACGACAAGGATGCCATAAACATTTTCATCATGCGTGCAATTTTGCATTTTCATGGCATTGACTAACTGCATAGCAGCATCCAAGTTATGTGTAAATAAAATTAAAATTCAACACATATTATCGCACATCACCTACTCATTCTTTTACTTCCATCACGCACACATAATTAATTCATCAATATTTTATTTGCTAGACTTATATACAAAGGTTAAATGTTAGTCTTCAAATAAGGGCATTTTTTGCATAATGAATTCTGTCTCTTCTTCCTGTGTCTTGTTAGTTGTGCTCTTTCCCATAGTATTTTTTAGTTTCCTGACTCTATCATTTATTTTCTAGACTTATATATACAAAGGTTAGATGTTAGTTTTTAGATGTTAGTCTTGAAATAAGGGCATTTTTTGCAGAATGAATTACGTCTCTTCTTCCCGTGTCTTGTTACATGTGCTATGTCCCACAATATTCTCAATTTCCTCTTCTTATTTATTGTTGCTGGTCTCTTATTCTTGATCTTTGTTGTCATCACTCCATCTCCTGCAACTGCTTGTAGTGGCCTCCTCCTCTTCTACTCATTGTTGAGTTAATTTTTATGAAAAAACATATTGACGATTGTATCTCTGACTTCCTTTATTTTACTACATTTGTTGTACAATACATAGAATAAATTTCTATTTGCTAGAATTATATACAAAGGTTAGATGTTAGTCTTGAAATAAGGGCATTTTTTGCAAAATGAATTATGTCTCTTCTTTTCGTGTCTTGTTACTTGTGCTCTGTCCCATAGTATTCTTAGTTTCCTCTCTCTATCCACCTTCTAATTCTTGCACGTTGTTGTGATTAGTTTCTTCCTCTTCTTGTTTATTGTTGTTGGTCTATTCTTCTTGAGAATTGTTGCCATCACTCTAGCTCCTACAACTACTCATAGTGGCCTCCTAATCTTCTTCCCATTGCTGAGTTAATTTTTATGAAAAAACATATTCAAGATTGTATCTCTACTTCCTTTCTTTTACTACATTTGTTGTACAATACATAGAATCACTTTCTATTTGCTAGACTTAAAAACAAAGGTTAGATGTTAGTCTTGAAATAAGGGCATTTTTTGAAGAATGAATTCTGTCTCTTCTTCATGTGTCTTGTTACTTGTTCTCTATCCGAGAGTATTCTCAGTTTCCTCACTCTGTCCACCTTCTGATTTTTGCACGTTGTTGTGATAGTTTCTTCCTCTTCTTATTTATTGTTGTTGGTCTATTCTTAATGAGAATTGTTGTCATCACTCTAGCTCCTGTATCCACTCATAGTGGTCTCCTCCTCTTCTGCTCATTGCTGAGTTAATTTTTCTGAAAAAACATATTCAAGATTGTATCTCTACTACCTTTCTTTTACTACATTTGTACAATACATAGAATCACTTTCTATTTTCTAGAATTATATACAAAGGTTAGATGTTAGTGTTTAGATTTTAGTCTTGAAAAAATGGAATTTTTTGCAGAATGAATTCTTGTAAGTACTGGAAATAACATAAAATTCAAAGAAACACTCACCGAGAATAGTAAAAATATGGGACACTTGGAACTAGAATTTTTATCTCTATTCGCTGCTTTTTCAGTGTGAATTGGTCTTAAGTAAACTAGGTATTAAGAGCAGGTATTTTGGAGTCCATTTTAATTTAATTATTTTTTCCTGAATTGTAATATTATTTTAGAATGAGAACTTTTAAATAATAATTTATTAGTTTAAATGATTATTATATCTTGTTGTAATAATTGAATTGATTTATTGAGAAGAAATTTTTTCCTAAATTGAAATATTATTTTAGAATGAGAACTTTTGTATAATAATTTATTAGTTTACATGATTATTAGATCTGATTGTAAGAATTGGATTGATTTATTGAGAAGAAATCCTTGAGTAAAATAATTTTTCCAGATTCATTTACCCACTATGATATAAAATTGTTTCAAGAGAGATATGAACAGGTAGCATTGGATCGACCCGTAGTTGTTTTTTATCAGCTCATCAACATATATGTCATTGTACAAGCTTCACATCAGCAATTAAGTTGTCAAGCCTCCCAAAAAATAACAAAACAAAAATGTGGTAGGAATTCAAAATTATCTTATGGTCATACACAAGGATAGTTTTCTTAGTATTTATGTAATTTTATTCTAAATTCTAGAATATTAAAAAAAAATGATTTATAAGTGAAGTTAAATAAACAGTTAAATTTTTTAAATATTTATGAGATTCCTAAAATATTTTAAAATCTACATTAAACTACCTTTACAAAAGAGTAATTTTTTCTACCTTTGAAATCCTATTGCTTCAGCCAAGAAGAGCATGAGAGGGCATAATATTCACCCTTTCATGAAGTGTAGGCACCTATAGAATCTTAATGCCAAGTCATCCCACTAGTAGCCTCTAGTCACTCAATATCTCATTGAAAGCAAGGCATATCACATGGTTTTAGTGTTATCATAGTAGCATTCTCCCTGTGCTTCCTAGTTTATAGCAGCCATCATTTGTCCATACTATACAGATCAATCATCTCACTTGTATCAAACAATCATAAAATTTTAAAATTGCATTAAAACATATATCCAGTACACAACATTTTTCATTAATATACATAGAAAAACTACTATGGATGTCAGTTGATAGTAAACTAGAAATTACAAAACATGTACCACACATTTTGCATTCAAGAATGAATATTATAATTTGTTTAATAGATGTCTAAAATAAAATCACAACTTAAAATTTGCATTATATCAACTATGCTAGATACACATGTACATTTTGCAATAATGAAATTATGACATAAATTGTACCAGAGAATGTATGAAATCGTTTAAGATCAGATAATCTACATGTGTTTAAATGACTCGTGTGCATGTACCAAAACAATGTACGTGTGCAAAAACTTGTACATATAACACAAAATATACATATTATAATAATTGTAAAACTTAAGAATGCACAAAAAAAGGCTAACAATTTCTATTTGAGTTCTGTAAGTTCTAAAATATGAATCCAAGGAGAAGAAATTGTTTGGAATTTTAATCAAAAAAATTCTAATGGAATGCCATCTTCAATGATCCATTCATGATCGTCTTTTGACATTTTCCATTTCTTAATTTTCAATTTTTTCTTTGATTGAAATTCTATCAACTTTATGTGTGTTGCACACACCAAGTGACTATATTGACAACTTCTGACATCAGTTTCAAAGTTTTGAAAGTAAACAAAATCCTAACTTTGATGAGTTTGTTGGAAAAATAACCTTTCAGTAAAATAAATCCTCTGTCATATATAAACCTGTTATCATCATAGTTTTCCAATAATTTCATCTTTCGTTCAATGCAACACAAAATAATACTTCACATTTTCTGCGTTGGTATTAGGTACAACTACAACAAAAACATCTCCTGCACAATAAAACAAACCTATACATAAATTTAGATCATAATTAACATGAAAAATTAACTTTAAAAAATTAATGTGTGTACTTGATTTTATTATCTATTTCTAGACCTATATCATTTGAAAGAAATTAAAATGTTACCTTCTCTAAGAAGATCAGAAACTCGATCACCTTCAGATGATACAATAGTCTTCTCTAATTGCATTTCTTCAAAATTTGCAACATACATTTTTCCCTTTGTATTTAGTTCTGTATGTTGCCAAAATTTTACATACATTTTGTTTTCAGAAACATCGTTGGATTCTGTGTTGTCTATGAAAGCATGACAAAAACAAGAATACTTTCTTTTATTAAATGCAAACACATTTTGGTACTGCTGTGTTTTAATCGAATATAGTTTTCGAGTTCCTTTTATTGTTTCAATGTCATCTCCAATCAATCTATCGACATCTTGGAGCCCAATATGAAAAAAAAACCTATATGGAAAATTCAAACAAGAATATAAATATGTTATTCAAAATACCATCTAAGATAATCATTGTGATAAATAATGTTTAAAATTAGAAATCCAATAAAAATTAGATCATGTACATATTAAAGTTCTCTCTCTCTCTCTCTCTCTCTATATATATATATATATATATATATATATGTATATATATATATATATATTCAAGTTAATTTGTATATATATGTGTACATGTACCTTCATATTGTTATGCGGAATTATGAATTACGGATAAAACACATTCCCTAAATGTGGTGCTATGCATTTAGAACAATAGATCAAAGAATTTGCAGACAATTTTCCTAAGAGTAAATAGACACACACAAATATGGAGAAAATTGCTTGAGGTCCAAGCGCTTCCTATTATCCTTCTGTCGCTCTTGTTGTAGCTTCCAATCCAAATTTGATCGCTAGACTAGTTCCTGCATGTATGAACACTAAACAACAAAGAGATTTCAATATACAGATGGCTATTTACCTTAATCAGTTAAATAAATGAAACAAGAAAACATATACATCAGCTAAGAATCCATGATATGAAATATAGAAACATATACAGATACATATGTGGGAAAATGAGTAGCAATATTTATTAATGGATAGAAGGGGGAGGTTACAACTAGCGATTGATTTGATGTCACCAACTCCAGAATCATCCCAGCCTCATCACAATGAACATCTCTCCAACAACATATCACTCAAATGAAATACTTAATTGAGAGTTCAAAAACATTTATTTACCAAATTTATTCTTTCTCAAGCACTAGGATCTATGCTCAATTTATAGAGCAGTTGAAGGTAGTTTCTCAATCAATGACTTTATAATAATAGGAAAGACATGTTCCCAAGCTCAGAGGTGTTAGATGGACACATGGATTCGAATTTGGACACATATGGACTCTTCTAGAAAGCACTAGCGATGTGGAGATTCTGGAACAATGAGAATTTCGCTCCCAATTGACCAACACACTCTTGAATGTCGGGAAGTGCTTTGCAGAGCACCCTTGAATGGAGGTAACTACATTTGCAAAGAAGTTATTCCCTTGAGAGGTTGCGTTGGTGAGCTCATAGGTGATATAACAAGTACTTCAAATCTTGGAAACTTTGCAATGGAAGTCATGGATGATTTGTTCTTGTTCTTTGTCTTAGGGCATGTAGCAACTGAAATGATAGGGGATGATAGACCCTACTTCATTGGTTATGGGGATGATGTCCAGTTTAACCAGGTCATTGGGAATGGTGCCCAAATTGACCTATAACAATTTCCCCCTAAAGGATGAAGTCATAATAATAATAACAATATTTTTTGAATGAGATGCTTTATATTGTGATGGGTTGGAACTGAAGTAGAGTAACGACTTGCATCAATATTACAATCCATTACATCATGATATATCCTCTTGATCACGAATTGCCGAGGGAAGGCATTCCCATGCTCAACACATAAACTATATAATAACATGTACATAATGCATAAAGTCTTCTACATTAGAATGTTGCCCAATATATACATGCTTACATATATAGGCCCATGTTCGGATGATGATCTGTATGTAAGGTCACCGTACAGATGATGTGTACAAAAATCCTGAAATCACAACCTAGATGGCTGAAACTAGATCCAGGGTCTTCTTATCTCGTTCACTCGATCATTTAGGTACAAGTCTAGCCATGCAGATATATTATTTGTAGTCAAACATGGTAAGACATTATTTGATTACCAACCAATTATGTGAGCTGTTAACAAATGCGAGAGAACCACCATTGATGTTAATGGCCCTCAAGGTACCGCAGTACATTTCATAAGGCGTGAATATATGATTTGATGTCGAACAAAAAAAAAATATGTCGGTCAAAAGTCTGGAAGCGAGGATATTGTCGATGTTGTAACAAGCCTCATGGTACTGGAAGATGATGTTTCTAAGTGAACTTCCTGGATGATATTTTGACATCGACAGGAAGTCACTTTATTGCGAAACGAGAGTTACTGATTTTGGAGACAAAATGTGACTTGATATAACAATGTTCAAGGATGAATGTCATGAGAATTAAGGTTTATGAGTATTGCAGATGGATGAGTATTCACTGGATGACTTCTCTTGAACATATCGGCGACACTGAGATGAGTTTGCAACATTGACCCAAAACCAAAGTGAAGATACAATGAGCCATAGTTATGAATGAACTGTCAAGAAGATTACCCAACCCAAATAGTCACAGTGATGGAGTGAAGTATCATGTTCAAGAGCGACTTGCTATCATAAAAAAGTTCTATTCACTTTCCCAAATTTTCCCCAGTCATTTGTCGACCAGTACCTCTTTATTTTTTAACAAGCTTGAGGAGGATAACATATGCTTGATCTACAATTCAACCTTTCGGGCGAATAATGTATCACTATTTAATAATTTAACGAGTCTAGCGATGAATGAAACTCGATTCTTTCCATGATCAACAAGCCTGTCACTATTTTATGTTTTAACGAGCCCAATGACAGTGAAAACCCAATCCTTTTTCATATTTAGAAAGTTTGAAGAAGAGGACAAAATAAAACTCCATAAGTATTTTTTCGTAAAGTTTTCACTCAGATCCGAAAAAGTGTAAAATAATATTTGAGAGAACCTCCTAGCCATGTTCGACTAAGGCATTAATTTTTAGTAAATAATCTATCTCGGTATGGAAAAGGGTTTAACTTGTATTGAGTAGATATCAATTAATATACTTTTACGAGCTCGAAAATACAAGTTCTTGACAATCTTTTCACATTATCGGAGTCTGAAAAGAGCTAAAAGAAGACTCTAGGGGTTCCTTTTTCTCTATTATCGAAGCTCGAAAAAGAGATAAAAGTGCGCTTCAAGTCCTTTTTCATTTTTATCAAAGCTTGAAAAATAAGGATAAAAGTATGCTTTGTGGTCAAATAATTCTTGAAAGAAATCTACACAACTAATATGCTCATTAGTTGCAAAACCTGTTCAGAACAACATCAAATGGATTAAAAATACTTGTTTCATGATAAACATAGAATAAAACCATATTCATAGCAATAAATATTACTTGCAAATAATCAAATGACTAATTAAAAGAGTTTTACTATTCATTTTTACCATTTGAAAGTTACGATTTGCATTTTGGAGCTTTGAACCTGTTTTTGCCCTCGAACTTCAGCCGTTGATTGCGATCGATTCTGTGGACGGTTTTCATCGTCGTTGGATCCAGGTTGGTGCCATAAACCCTCTCTTTATTGCAGTAGTCAATTATTTTCATTTCACTGCAAATTTTTAGGGATTTGGACCCCTAAGGGTAAATTATTTTTCCAAAGAGGGAAACACACCCTTGAGCATCGAAAACTATGTTGTGGAGCACCTAAATTGAAGCCTAGGTGCATATGCAACGCACTGTCTCTTATTCAAGACTGCGTTGGGCACAATTCACATTCTTGTTTCTTGCATTGTACCCAAAATTTGCCTAATTTTTTGCATGAAAATGAGTCTAATGATTCTTATGTTAATGTTTTAGGAATTCATCGGACTAGAATGACGATTACTTGGAGAGAAAGAGAGCATGAAGAACAAAATATGATTTCCCTAAATGATCCAGGTACAGTAATAGCCCTAAGAGATTGTGGGTTATTAAAGTACTTCTGCTTGTTAGGGATGAGGCAACAAATAGAACTCTTGGAGTTCTTAGTTCATGCATGGGATCTGACTATTGAGGCGTTTCACATTAGGAACAAAGTAGTTTCTATTACAGTGGAGGATGTATATTTTCTGACAGGCTTGTCGAGGAGAGGCTTGCCTATTTCCCTCTCAGGGTCTGCTCTAAGAGGAGAGACAGTGAGAGACTATGTTTTGCAATATTTCTATCCAGGGGAAGAGCCAAGCAAGGATGGGAAAACAAACATCCATGATGTTCACGATTTTCCTTTAAGAACCATTCTTTTCATGATCACAAAGCTTACCGGCACCGTTACACTACATGTAGCAAATATATCATATATGCAGTATGCGCTAGAGTGTATGGAGCCAACAGTCTTCAACTGGTCCGAAGCTATACTTTCTAAAATAAAAGAACAACTAAACAAGGCAAAGGGAGGAAGGAAGAAAAACTTCAGTTATGGTTCAATCCTCATTTCATTTTCCTTAGAGAGGATTCCATTGATGCGACCTCAGCATGTGGCACTGGGTGTGTCTAACCCTAGATATCTGAGGATGCAGAGATGGGTAGAACTAATGGCTAGGTATGCAGGCCAATCGTCCATTGTGTTCTCGACTGCATTCTTCACCTTATTTAGGCGACAAGTTATCGCCATCGATGAGTATGCATATGTAGGCATTGATTTCCGAGGAGATCGAGACTTAGCTTTACCAGAAGGCGCTCAGAGGGGTGCAATAGGTAAGAATGTTTTGACCATGTTTTTTTATTTTTCTAAGGTTTATACAATGTCTTTGTATTTTTATGTTTTCCCAGGACTAAAGTTTTAATGTAATGCAAATTTTGGTCAAGTTCAACCAGTGGAAGAACCAGAGCATGGAGTGGATGAGCCAGTAGAGAGGGTTGTTGGGAGAGCAGTCCTTCAGGATTTAGACATGGCCGAGACTCTATCTGAGCTTCGAAAAAACATAGATGGGTTGACCTTCGGGATTCTAGATTTCCGGAATGAAAAGTTACCCATGCGACTGTAACGCCACACTATAGGCGTTCCTAACCACTGGATACAGTTACTATGTATGATAGCTAGATCTATAGCATGTTACCATGAGCATCACTAGTTTAATTTTGACATGTTGCATACATTTTGAGGTGAGCTGACCAATGTGTCTTGGGCACAATTTTTTGTAAAAATTACCTATAACTATCTATTTGATTTCAGTTTTTTCCTATGTTTATTATGCAATCCTATTTAATTATGTGAATGTATCTTTACGTGTGTTGCAAATTTATATCTATAACATGATTAACTAAAGAATCAATCCACATGTGTTCAAGTTTATGGAAATGTGTTGATATTGAATAAAATCAAAACGTCTTTCCAAAAGTTGAACTCTTAGGAACAAATGATGTTGTGTTGGATTTCTAATAGTATAAACACTAATAAGTCATAATACCACAAGTTGTGAGTCTAACCTTATGATGATGCATTTAATACAAAATGAAATGGCATCAGAGAGAAGTTCGATGAATACGCTATACTCAACGATATTATTTGTCTACCTACCAATACAAATCCCTTGAAAACTCACTAACTCGTCATTCGGAGTGAAAATGGTCCACGCTTCAGAGGATAGATTCTGTGTACTACGACTAGCACCATCAGCATATCCAACAAATGGTTCCAAAGATTCAGACATATGTGATGAAATGTAAAGCAGATTAATAACGTCAAGAAAACTCTAAAAAAAAAATAAGACAGTGAATGCAAATCAACAACATATATATATATATATATATATATATATATATATATATATATATATATATATATATATATATATATATATATATATATATATATATATATATATATATATATATATATATATATATAATATATGAAAAAAAAATTACTACGCTCATGATTAGGCATAGTAACGTTTTAGATACAACCCATTTCTGGGCTGCGCTAACAGAATTCCATTGTAATCCACCAACTCGTAGTCACCCTCAGCAAGAACTCTTTTGACAATATAGGGGCCATGCCATAATGGCTCAAATTTCCCTGTACCTATTACATCGGCTTCTTGATCATAAATAAGAACCAAGTCACCCTTTGAGAAAATGTGAGGCTGGACATTTTTGTCGTATTGCGCCTTTATACGTTTCTTATGCGCTTCGTTGGCCAATTGGGCTTCACGACGTGTTTCATCAATATGGATGAGGTTAAAAAGACGTGCTTCTTCATCTGAGGTGTCAGGTAACAGGTCGATTGTGAGTTTTAATGATGGTATTTCACATTGGATTGGCAAGATAGCTTTCAGACCATACACCAATTGAAAGGGAGTAAATCCAGTTGCGTTTCTCACCGAGGTTCGGTACGCCCACAAGGCCGAGTACAGGATAAAATGCCAGTTTATTTTACGAACTCCTATCATTTATTGCAGCATACATTTAAGAATATTTTTGATAGATTCAACTTGTCCATTTGATTTTGGATAGTAAGGAGTAGAATTATCATGTGACAATCCTAACTTGACAGTTAATTCAGTCATCATGTGGTTATGAATGTTGGGTTTGTGTTATATTATTTCTACGACTAGTCACGTGCGGGGGGGATGATAGGCCCCCCTGTATGTTGCACTGAGCATAGTAGGGGGGCTACAGGGGGGGCGGTAGCCCCCCCTGTTAGGGTCCGGGGCAGCGCCTTGGGAAAATTTTTTTGGGCCTTATTTTCCGGTGGGTGGACCCACCCATGGTTTTATGCATGGGTTTACACATGGTTTTGGGGCATGATGGTTTTCGGCCTCTGGTATTTTGTATATCCGGTCAAGGGAACTACGGTTATGTTCTAATCCAGGGTTAATGGATTCGGGTTTATGTATGCTTCAGCATGTATATATATGTGTTGTAACACTAAAAGGAATATAATGAAAAATAAAGCTGGTCGTCCTGATTTGGGATCCAGGGGAAAATATATGTGTATATCTATTTCATGTTTTATGCTCTCGCTATTGTTTAATTTCTATTTTTAAGATTCATTTGCAGATAATTTATATATAGGGTTAAAATCTACAATGAAAATGCTTCCCATGATCTGTGACTATAGCCTGTGGGACCCCAAATTGTGTAATGAAATGATTAAAGAAAAACAACGCAGTTGTTTGTCCTATGTTGTTGAATATAGGCATCGCTACGGCCCACTTGGTAAAGTAGTCTACTATGACAATAATATAACCATGCCCCCTGGACGAACGAGGGTTACAGGTATTGAATTCAATGCCCCATTTAAAAAATGGTGCCACAAAGACAACATGATGCATTGGCGTTGGTGGTTTGCAGATTTTACGATCAAATATCTGGCACGCATGAAAAATTCTTACCGCGAGGATGCAATTGCAAAATATGGTAGGCCAAAAGTAACCAATGCAGAGTATCTTCTTCGCGGTAGCGTATCCAGACAAGTGTCCACCAAAAGCCCCAACATGACAATCATTTAAAACCTTTTCGACCTCCACATGAGTGAGACACCTTCTTAAAATTGTATCGACACCACGATAATAAAGTGTATTGCCGACGATCAGATAATATTTGGCTTGGTATCGAATACGTCGCTGGTCAGAGCGAGAGGCATCAGGCTGAAAAGTTTGGGTCTGGAGATAAATGATAAAATCCCCATACCAAGGATCAGATGATCTGATCAGAAATAAAAACTCGTCAGGAATAGATGGTGTTGACGTAGTAGTAGTACTATCAGAGGGAAGGGCACAAAGAAGCTCAGCCAAAACTAAAGACTTCTTTGACTTGGATTTGATGAATTCCAAATCAAATTCCTGCAAAATGACAATCCATTTTGAATACTTTCCCCCCTAGAAATTGACGTGATAAGATATAAGTCACGGGGTTGCAATTTGAAATGAAAATGGTCTTCTGGAATAGGATATAGTGGTGAAATATTTGGACAACTTGAACAACCGCCAAGGCAAGCTTTTCTACGTACGAATACTTCACTTCCGTATCATTGAGATTATGACTCAAGTAATAGATTGGATGTTCTATTCCATTTTCTACTTGGACCAATACCATAGCAATGGTTTTATCAGTCGCGACGATATATAATAAATAATCACTCTGATAATTGGGGGGATACATTAATGATGCTCAGACAAGAGTATCCTTGACAACATCAAAAGAAGCTTGCGCAACTTGGTCCCAATGGAAGAGAATCCCCTTTTTCAACAGCCGAGTAAATCCTTTAGCCATTTTGGTGTAGTTGTGTATGAACCTCCTTAGGAAGTTAGCCTTTCCTTGAAGTTTTTGTATCTAAAGTAAATTTGATGGCGCAGGAAAATCAAGAATGGCCTGAACCTTCAATGGGTCAATTCGAATTCCTTCTTTTGAGACAACGAATCCAAGCAAATGACCAAAACCAACACAAAACACACATTTATGTGGATCGAGGTGTATTTTGTAGTGTCGGTAGCGTAAAAATATGGCTCTCAAATGCATTGGGTGATCAGTTTGATTTCATGAATGCGCAGGTAAATTATCTAGATAGGGTTGAATAATGTGCTTGATGTTAGTGAAAGCATAATCCATTGCTCTTTGAAAAGTGGCCTCGACGTTCTTTAAACCAAATGGTAGTTTCCGATTAGTGAATGTGCCCCAGGGAAAAATGAATGCTGTCTTATATTGATCCTCTAGGCGGATATTGATTTGATTGTAGTTAGAAAATCCATCCATGAACAAAAATATTTTTCACCTAGCACAATCGTCAATAATCTGGTCAATAAGGGATTAGGATAGTTGTCTTTTGGACAAGAAAGATTGACATCTCGATAATTGACAGACACTCTGATGGTTCCTTATTTTTTCATAACAGGAACGATGTTGGAAACCCACTCAGTTAGTGGAACAGGGTAAATAAAACCATCATGCAAAATCTTTTCAACTTCTGCAATAATGGCAGCGGCCTTCTTTGGATGAACAGGATGAAGGCATTGACACACCGGCTTGAAATCAGGATACATATTAATAGTGTGTTCAACGATACTAGTATCTATGCTTGGCATTTCCTTGTAAGACCAAGAAAATACTGCATGGAATTTATGAAAGAGAGAGCGATATGTTTCGAGTTTTGATGGAGAACAAGATATGCCAACATGAATGTTTTCTACAACGCCGGTTTTGGTCGAAATATTGATAGAAATGGTTTCTTCAATATTTGACAAATTTCGCTCGGAATCGATTGCATTAATAGGAAAAGAATTCAAAAAGAAAATTTTGATCGTTGGGTGATATAGTTCACTTAGATTAATTTCTTTGTTGAGAAACCAACTCCAAAAATAGAAGAAAAGAGATATCAACGCCTTGGAAATAAGCCACTTCGAGGGGGCAACCTCCAATACATTACATGAATGAACAATTCTTGGATGATACAAATGAAAAAAATTACTTTCTATATATAGGAGTCCATGGGTCCACAATGTAATCCTAGTGGGGCCACAATGTAATACTAGCCGACCTAACAATAATAATTGAAGGGTACAACAATAACAATAAGGGGTTTATAGGGGTACAACAATAACAATAAGGGGGTTACACTAACAACAATAAGGGACTATACTAGTAATATAGGGACCTAACATGCTCCTCTCCTTAAAAAAAGTGTTGTCCTCAACACTTGAGTAGCTCCGGGTGCTTTTGTATGAAATTCTCATCCTCCCATGTAGAATCTTTAGTGGGTAAGTTCTTCCATTTGATGAGATACTTTGAAATTGATCGATTAGATAGCTGTCGAGTTCTTGTTTCCGTGACTGCTTCAGGTTCCAATATGGTTTCTCCTTCCTCATCAAGTTCTGGCACTATTGTTTGAACTGGAATTTTGTCCCCTATAACCTTTTTTAAGCATGAAACATTGAAAACTGGATGCACTCACGAAGAAGCAGGAATCTCTAATTTGTATGCCATAGTACCAATATTTTGAAAAACCTTGTAAGGAACATATTACTTTGGCGATAATTTATTATCCTTATTAGCTTGCTTGAGGGACATTTTTTTGTATGGTTGTAGCCGTAAAAATACCTAGTCTCCCACATCAAAACTTCTCTCACTACGATGTTGATCTGCCTGTTATTTCATTCAATTTGTGCCAATTTTAGGTTATCCTTTAAGAGTTGGAGAACTTCTTGTTGATGCTCGATGTGATCCTCCACTGCTTGAACCCTAGCATTTTCCATTAAAAAAGATGTGATGGATGGTGGATGATATCCATAAAGTCCCATAAATGGGGTCATTTT
>CM076579.1:1195534231-1195690087 GCA_034641835.2 Pinus albicaulis
GTGATTGGTTTTGCTTTAGAATAGTTTGTAGTGAGCTTGCTTATTCCATTTCCATTTCAGCATTGTTAATTTAATTCAGATATCATTTATTGCTTTGGTGTGGAGTGTAATATCAACAACTGTAAAGGACATTGGCTATTATTGTCTAAGTTCTCAGATTGAGGATCTTGTTATGTTTTATTTCATTTACATCAGTTGCCAAAGGAAAGAGTTATTACTACTGCATCCTTGACTGGTGACTGCTGAGTGAGTGATTGGATTTTAGAGCATTTAGTTTCATGTCATTGTAATTAGATTTCATTTCCAAGCATCCGTTTACTCTTTTATTTGAAAAAATAATACTACATTTTAAGAAACGTTACTCTCTAGGATTATAGCGTGCACATACCATGTACACTCTTGAAATAAGAGGACTTTCCTGGGTTGATCATTAATGTGGGATAAATAGTAGTTTTAAAAGGCACCTTTTAGCACTCAACAGTGATGTGATCATTTCAAAACATTACTTATACATATAATGTGACATGATCATTTAAAAGCATTTTTTTCTGAGATTCGTAAATATAATTCTATAACTGATATTACATTGATAGGTATTTTTTACCAAAAAACTCTTTGGGATCCCATATTTCGTGCAATGAATCCAAAGTTCACCATGGTCCATATCTATCATTAGAAACCTTAGTTACTAGAGTTAAATTCCCATATTGTTCACAAAAATTACAAAAACTTACAAAAAAATCAAGCTAGGTAGATAAGGCTCATTTAAAGATATTGTGAGCATGGTTATGCCCATTCCCATAACTAGTTATATGCATGGGTGTATTCCGAGTAAACAAGACAAAAACTAGTGTTTGAAAATGGCATAGTAATAAATCATGGAAACAATACAAGCACAAGAAAAATAGGTGTAACCTGTTTACAAAAGGAGATACAAAAACCATGAGAATTTGTTAATATGATATGATAATTGGAGTGAGGGAGTTGGAATTTCCTTGGGGAACAATCCCTTATAGAGTGTTGATGACTGTTGGTGCTTCAGGCTACATACAACATCTAGACTCTACCACAAATCACTCTACCCATGCTAATATGGCCACGATGTCGTCCAGATGGTATCTAATATCCCAGAGAATTCGCTTGATTTCCTCTTGTCCTGAAAATAACTGATAATTTCCGAATTTTTTATCAAGGATGACCATTTGAAGAAAGGTTTCTACATGACGATGCACATACAATGAGTGAAGGAAATGGGGGCCTCCTCTTTCTAAATTTTCCTAGGTCAAGAGTCCATTGAAAGGTGCTACTATTGATTTCAGTTTTAGAAAAATTTAATTGGTCCCCAAACTCCCTTGCTTCTAAGTGAATAATTTAATTTCTCACTTCAAGTGGGACGTAAAAAATTGATAAGCCATTGAGTTCCAACTAAAGAGACATCGACGACGAGAAGAATATATGCTTGAATCTCCACCTCAATGTTTGGGTAGACATTGCCTGGGTTCCATGTAATGGTAGGGAGTATGGCTATGGATGAGCGAAGGAGGGACAAACAAGAGACAATTATGGTTGACAAGAAATGTTACAAAAGCATGGGGAGTGAGAAGAATGAGGGTGTCATTGACCATAGAAAGTAAGAGCAACCCAAAATTCTAGAGAAAGTATATTCCAAAGTAGTAAAACTCAAACTAAATTGCATATTCAAACTCCTAGAGGAGTTGATTTTTTAGAGGAAAATAATGGATTGAAGCCATGAAACTCATATTATCTTTGACTAAAACCCAACCTATGAGTGTATCAAAACCAGATAGAAAATGTACTAGGATAATATACCAATATAGGATAGCTAAATGAAGTACCCACGGAGTCAGTAATTTTGGGTGACGCAGTGGGTAACACAATGACCAAATCAAAAGAACGACTCATCACTGTGTTGTGAATAAAAAACAAAAATAACATGGACACCTGAAAGGACTAGATAGACTAGCAAAGGGAAATGACACACATAAACTAGTAGATTGACGATGAGAAAGAGATTATGAATCTAGGTAATATATTAGTAGACCTTCCTTCAAAGTTTTAAGCTCCCACCTTGGCAACTAGGAGCAGAATGACAGTTGGAAACCCTCCACTTTCCCTCATACAATTTTGAGAATCCGCCACCTTGAGACAAGGCCCATATGATTATAAAGGGGAAAAAATGTGATGGGATCAAATCGATAGGAAAGAAGGATTGAACAAACAAAAAACAGAGAAGGACAAGTGTGTGACATGGCACTCATGTTAAAAAAAATCCTTTCAAAGATGTTTTTTTTTTTTTTGTAAATATGTCCATATATTTCTATTGATATATTAGAAAATTACATAAGGCATTACATTGAGGATTCTTCAAAACTTGGATAATTCCAAAGTGATCAGATTTCACCATTCTAGGTGCATAAAGTAGATCACAGTAGACGTTAAATTTAACAAAAAAATCTATAGTGACGCCACCGAATCCACAACATCAACTAGGACACCCTTTACAAAATGTATTTTTGAAGTTGACCATATAAAATCTTGTCGATATACTAGAGTTCGTAGACATGAACACCAGACTGTTGTGAACATATGAGACGTAACATAAGACAACCAAAAACCAAATGATATAATAAATACTTCAGAAAGAAACATAGAGACATGTAGGTTCCTTCTAGGCTGAAGAGTGGAAGAGGTATTGAGACAAAATTAGTTAATAATGATGATTGGTGATCATGGAGAGACACTTGCATGAGAATTGTGCACTAGTAAGGAAAAAATTGCATTAGCATTAATATTTTTGAGAGGTACTATGTTGATAATTATAAATTCTTCTTATTGGTCATTTCAATCGGTATCAGAGTCTAAAACTGTATAACGTTCCACTTGATTCAACCTTACCACTATACCATCCAAATTGTATCTAATGTCTCGTAATATGTGCTTGATCTCCCCTTCGCATGCAAAGAGTTTATAGTTTCAACTTGCTTATCATGGATAACCATGATAAGAAGTGTCCCTATTTGGTGATGGTGAGTGTTTGAGTGAAGGAAATGAAGTCACCTCCTCAAAAAATTTCCTAGATTCGGCACCCATTTGAGACTGCTTCCACTTATCTTAGAGCTTGAGAAGTATTTGCGGTCTCCAAATGACTTGGCTTCCAACATTAAAATTTATTTTCTGACCTCAAAGGGGGAATCTTCAAATAAATTCACCAAGGATTCCAAGCCAAACAAAAACTTGTTCCTGGAGGAGGATTCCCCTAGAGCTTAACCCCGCACAGAAGGAAATTGTTGGCGTGGTTCCATGTAGAAATTGCAAATAAAAAACTTGGCCACAACCACTAACGAAAGTAAAATAACCCAAGTAATACCATGGAGAGAGTGTACTTTCACACGGACACAGAAAATAAGGTTGACTACAATGTGAAGGGAGAAAGTGAGGGAATGAAATATAACTAAGTGAAACCTATCGAAATCCCATTGTTGAGACTGTACTGATATTGATACTAAGTGCAAAGACAAGAGTTAGTTGTGGAGAGAATTGGGTTCAGAACCAAATTGAGAATGTACCCGAATACCAAACCCCAAAAACGAGCACTTGAAAGTTAAAAGATACTCTATTTGGGTTTGAGCATTATAAAGAGCTCAGGGATAGAACAACCACCAAATCAAAGGAAAGGTCATTCGCCGTGTTATGCAAGAAAAAAACAAAGAAAATTGAGGATAACCACAACCCTGAGTACCCAAATATTGAGACGATCGACGACGAGAGAAAATACAACAAAGATTAATTGTAAAGGAATGAGGATGCGAAGGTAATGACTGGCCTTCAGGAACCGGCACTACCTAATGCTTCAACCACCTTTTGATAATAGTCAAGGATGCTTGAAGGAAACAAACTACAACTCTCTTGACATCCAGGCCTCCAAAATTCTACCACCCTATAAACAACTTAGGTATTATATAACAGAATGTGAGAATGAGTGAGATGGTATAGTAAAAGGAAATAAAACCATAGATCCTACATGGCGAGGGAAAAGTGTCCCGGTTGAACCCAAACTTCAGCAAACCAAGACAATGGTGCATGATGAGCTCGTAAATGAACATAAATCTCCTGTTAAAGTAATATCTTATAGTGACCAGTCCACTATGGAAGGAGCTCTCCATATCCTAACAAACAGAAGGAATGACCAGAGTGAATATATTGGAGCATATGAAATAATGAAGGTTAAGTTGAAGGCATTTAATATGAGGGGGCCTAGCTAGGTGATCCCCTATACTTGTAATGTAATTGCACCACATAGTTTCCATGTGGAGTTGGGAGGAGGGCCTAATTCACTTCTCGAGGGATGCCAAAGTTTTTTCCATACAAGGGAAATGTGTGAAGGGTGTGGGCACATTAACATAAATGCTTTAGTATGTCACACCACCCAGAAATCACTTAACTCTGTTACCAAAATTTGATCATTGGTAAAACACCCCCATCAGGGAGAATGGCATTGACAACAACCTTGTCTTGATGTACCATTTGTCTTATCACCTGAAACTCGTCCATTCATTCCATATTCGTCCATTATTCATCTATATATACATTTTACTATATACTACCCTAGTTCACGAAGTGATCACCACATTGTTCCCTTCTCGCCATGTGTGAAAGGAGATTACATAATCAAGAAAATGGCCAAGTAGAAATTTTCTAATGAAATATATTGCTACTTGAGAGTCACCATGAACCTGGATTAGCCTGAAACCTTTCTCAATGGCTATTTGAAGCCCTCTTTTGAGTGCCATAAATTATGCCATGTTGTTTTTAGCTATCCTATAAGAGTGAGCGAAAAAATGTAAGGGATCTGAGTTGGAATCCCTTAAGATAACTCCAATTCCTACTCTACCTAGATTTCCTTTAGAGTCACCATGAGGGGAAGGGATAAAGGAAGTCGAGCTAGATATTTTTTTTCTTTCGGTCGAAAGTAAATAATTGATACCCTTATTAGCTTAAATGTCCTGAGAGTTTAATATAGGCATCTCAACCTCATAAGGATGACACTATTTTGTCGGTGGAGGGGTTGCCACAATAATCTCTCTAATGTTTTTAATGATGATGTCCTGGAGTGTTTGCAGAGACCTCTCCTTTCCCTAAAAATATTTAAGGTTCCTTTCTTTCCATAAAATCCAGAGTGAAAACCAATGGCTAAGTGCCAAGCTTTTGATATCAAATGGTGTTTAATATCTTTCTCAAACCACTCTTCCAACCAAGATCTAATTATAGATGTGTTTGGCATAGGTAGCCTGAATAGTTGTTGAATAAAGTTCCACAATTTGTGGGAAAAAGGGAACGACAGTAAAATATGTTGTGTTGTCTCCTCCTCCTGTGAGAAAATTAAACATATCGAAGGACCCTCAAACATTTTATTCGGAGCCATAGGAAGGTCATGATTTTGGGCCAGCCACAATCCTTCCATAGGTGATTCCATATTTTTTACTTCTCTTGTAAATGGAAATCCGCTAACGTAGAGTAGCCTTATTTTAACTTGAATGTACTTGATGATTGGCACCCCCATCTCAGAGTGTTTTACTTATCTGATGCATATTTTAGTCTGTTTTCTAATGTCATATTATAATCATTCCAATGATTCCTATCCCAGGGTTGTTCCCACGATATATCCAAATAAATTTTTATTTTCCATTAACGTCAACCTTGATCATTTCCTCTTCCTTTCCAAAAATATGCCACCTTATGATCTCCTTGAGCTTGATAAATTTTCTTTATTGATTGGATATTATCAATATCTTGCATGATTGGATATTGTTTCTAGGATTCCTCCTAGAAATTCATCATCATCCCATTTGCATTCTGCCATAATGCATGTTATTTAATGATTTCCTTGGTCGGAAAGGCCCAACTCCATACCCACGAACCTTTGATTTCACCTTCAAAGTGTAGATGTTCAGCTTGAGTGTTCCAATGCAGATATTTGCAGGACCATATTTTTTTCCAAACTTGAGTACCACCCTGAATCCAAAGCCACCAAAGCATATGAGGTATATGTTTTGTTAGTTAAAATAGGATCACGCAGGCCTAATCCTCCATGCTTCTTAGGGAGTGACAATTTATTCCACCCCACTAACACCCATGTTCTCTTGTTGGTTGAGCCTCTCCATAGGAATTTAGTCCTTAATGATTTCAGTTGGATAGATATTATAACTAGAATTGGAATTGCTAAAAGCTGATAATTGGATAAGGTTTTTAGTACCTCTTTTTTCAAAACCAATCGGCTTGGGAAGTTGAGTGCTCTAAAGGCCCAATTTTTAACTTTACAAAAATTATTTCGTATAAGTTCTTCCCATGTGGAAAGCATGTTATAATGTAATAAAAGTGGTACTCCTAAGTATTTGGAGCAAAGTTGACCTCTGCCATACCCTATCATTTTACTTAGTCAATATTGAATCATCTATATAAAGTTATAGAAGAAAATGTGTGTTTTATTAGTATTCACTTCCATACCTGAGGATTCCATGAAAGTTTGCAGGAGCCTCCACATTATTTTTAGTTATTTAGAAGTTGGTAATCCAAATAATATTATGGCATGAACAAACTGTTGATGAGAGATTGGGAATTCTGCATTGAAAAAACAAACCCCGTATTTGTATCTCAACTCACTAGCCTTCTAAAACATTCGACCTAAACCTTCCACTACTAAAATCAAGAGAAAAGTTGACAAAGGGTCCCCTTGCCCCAAACCCCTAGTTGTTTGGAAATATTCAAAGAGTGTATAATTTCTTGTACCACTATGACGCCATTGTAAATTTGTCTTCCTTCTATGAAGCTAGATTAAGGAAAGGAAAGGTTTCAACCTATTAACCATTACAGTTGATATGATTCTGTACAACACGTTACAAGGAGCAATAGGTTGGAATACTCCAGGCCTCTCTGAGTGACCAAATTTTGGGATTAACGCGAGGAATGTAGCATTGAGTGTTGGATGTAGTGATCCGTTTCTCCTTGATTCTTCCACAAAATCCTAAATTTCTTTTCCTAGGAATCCTCGACACTTCTGGAAGAAATCCATTGCAAATCCATCCGGGCCTGGGACTTTATTCATAGGCATGTTCATTACCACTATTTCGACTTCAACAAAATATATTGGCCTCATCAATGTGGTTTTTTGTTCGTGATTGATCATCTTAGGAATATGTTAGAGAATTGTGTTTATAGTTGGTTGTCTATCCATTCCATTTTCCATGAGGAGGTGATTAAAATGATTTTCCAATTATTTTTCTATTTCTTGGTGTTGTATTTTCCTTTCCCTGTCTTGACCCTGTATAGAAAAAATTATGTTATGATGCCATCATTGAAGCATCGCATTATGGAAAAACTTAGAGTTCCTATCACCATGCTTCAGCCATTATATCCTTGACTTCCATTTCCATAGTATTTCTTCTTGTTTTCTTCTATCTTATAATTTTTTAAGGATGTCTATTTTTGTAGTTGTTAATGCCTCAGATCTACCTTCTAGGATGATTTGTTGCTGGATGATCGTCATTTTTATTTCAATTTATTTTTTATCCTACAAGATTTTGTGAAATACATGCTCGTTCCAATGTTTGATATTTTGTTTCAGAGATTTTAACTTTATTGAAACATGTGCATTTTATTTAAGCCACAAATGTTAAATTCTAGCCACCATTTTCTAAGAAATTCAAAGAAAGAATCATCATGGAACCATAAACTTTCGAAATGAAAAGGATGATTTGGAGGAGTTTCTTTCAAATCAATTTCTAATCTAATAAGTCAGTTATCAGACCCAATGCACAACAAAATTGAAGCTTCTACATATATTTTTCTTTGTTGGATCTCTTCAACAATTAAAAATCTATATAATTGACATGTAATCTGGATTTTACATCCTCTGTGATTATTACATGTGTAAATGCCATTATTTGTATGAATGTTTGTAAGGCGTAGATTTTCAATGTAGTCATTGAAATCCTCTGAACTTGTTCTACTCGTCAGACCCCTCCTTTTTTCTCCTGAAGTGTGCAGATGATGTTAAAATCGCCCGCTATGACCCATAGAGAGTTCCCTATTACCTTTTAATGTCTTGTAGTTGTTGTAGGAAAAACATGCTCATATTTTGTACTTGTAGGACCATAGGTTGTCGATAGAGATATGATGCTTGATTTTCCTACATGTTTGAAGATCCTTGTAAGAGTGAAGTATGTTAACCACTAGTTTGTGAAATTTATTTATTTGGGGTTCCACCAGATAACTAAACCCCATGAACTTCCTTTCACATATAATGACATCATTTCACATCCTTTCCAATAATAGGCTACAATTTTATTCATTTTATCCCATGTTAATCTAGTTTCTTATAGGATAATGATAGCTAGAGTTTCTCTTATAATACGTTCTATAAGATGAAGTTGTTTCCCTTTGCTATTTGACCCCCTAATATTCCATGATAAGATATTTATGATGAAAAATTAGGTAAACAAGGTGGATTATCCACCATAACAGTTGCTTGATCCTAACTCACTTGGGGTGGTTTTTTGTTTTGTATAACTTCCTCCTTCACTTTGTTAACTTTTTCTTGGATTATTTGTTCAGGATTTATTTCCCCTTCTCCTTAAAATTTTGGAATGCTTTAGCTATTTTTTCATTCAGTAAGTTTCAACTCTTTGTTTTCCATCAAAGATATGAATTAGCGTATAACTCTCTATTTTTTAAGCTCAAATATCCCAAATATTTTTTAGCATAGTCATTTATCATGAACACTAGAGCCTTATCTTCCTCTAATAAGTATGCTTCCTTCTGGTTTAATAAGGGGGCCAAATCATCGAAACTTGGTAATGTATAAAGATATAAGCTTGCCTGAGAGAAGTCATCTTCCTCCATTTTTCATTTGAGCATGTTATGATCTTGAGATGGTTTTGTTGGCAGGGTTTCCATTTGAACATCCTCACCTTTTTTCGTGTCTTCCTCCATATCCTCTAATGCAAAGAAATGATTATTCTCTTTCAATATCTTGGATTTAGTGAAGCCTCAATTTTTGTTATTTAATCTCCTAGGTTGTACTCTAGTGAAGCCATCGGTGGTTGATGAAGAGGAATCTGTATTTTCCATAGTGTCAAAGAATATTTGTCGACGTTTTGAATCCCAACGGGGATCCATCTTCAGGATGAATGAATGAAGGACTGAAAGAAGGAATTAGGTCAAATTTATAGAGAATCTGCGGCCCTTCTTTCAATCTTCAATCTAGTTTTCTCAAGATATCAGATATCTTTCCAAGAATCCCCTCTTTGTAGGGACAAATTTTGGTTTTGAAGCTCTTGTGGTTGTCAATTGATGAAGAGGAATCTAGATTTTCCAAAGTGTCAGAGAATATTTGTCGACGTTTCAAATCTCAACAGGGATCCATCTTCAGGACGAATGAATGAAGAAATGAAAGAAGGAATTAGGTCAAATTTATAGAGAATATGCAGCCCTTCTTTCAATCTTCATTGTAGTTTTCTCAAGATAACATATATCTTTCTAAGAATCCCCTCCATGTAGTGACACCATTTTGGTTTTGAAGCTCTTGTGGTTGTCAATTGATGAAGAGGAATCCAGATTTTCCACAATGTTAGAGAATATTTGTCGACATTTTGAATCCCAACGGGGATCCATCTTCAGGACAAATGAATGAAGGACTGAAAGAAGGAATTAGGTCAAATTTATAGAGAATCTGCAGCCCTTCTTTCAATCTTCATTGTAGTTTTCTCAAGATAACATATATCTTTCCAAGAATCCCCTCCGTGCAGGGACACAATTTTGGTTTTCAAGCTCCTGTGTTTGTCAATCGTTGGACCTCTGACAGGTTGTTCCTTTATTCTCTATGGAAATTCTCGTATTAGATGCTCTAGCGGTTGTCAATTGTCAGACCTCTGACAGGTTGTTCCTTTCTTCTCTGTGGAAATTCTCGTATTAGATGACCATGTTCATGGTAGAGTCAACATCTAATGGGACATTTTCCTAGTCCAAGGGTTGTTTCCAAACTTCCCCTTGCTAATCTAACTCAATGGATTCTGGTAATGGTTGAGAGATGTTCATATATACACATAACCTGGCGTATGACATGTTTTTTCCCCTCTTAGCGATCTTCGAAAGCTTGAAAAAATTCCCTATCGCTTGTCCAATTCCTTCTAGTGTTTTTGATATCCATAAATCCACTTGAAGTGAGTAAAGTCTGACCCATACTAGTGCTTCTATGGGCTCTTCCTTATCAAGATTGAAACAAGTTTCCCAATACCTGATATAAAGTTCAACTTTGCTAAAAAAGTACGGTCCTCCTTCAAAAATATAGGCTTTGTCTTCAAGATTGGAAAAGACTACTGTAACGAAACCTTTTGGCCTTATTCTAAAATCCACCTCTCCCTTTGGTTGCTAGGTATGTTGTATCCATCGTTCCAAAACATTCTCCGTAGGCCATATCCCTATGAATTTGTAGATGAAAGCATGATCCCGCATGTGTCTTATATGATCATCCAATGCTTTGGAAGGGATGATGAATGTAGGGTTTTGAAGATTTTTGGAATGCATCGACCTTGTAAACTCGTTTTCCACTGGTCTCCCAAGACGAGCAGCTGAGAGGGTTCAGAGGTACCCCCCTCAAGACAAGATTTTCCTCCAATTTGGAAAAGTCTGTCATTTAGTGCATTTTGGAAGGAGGGGTGACCCCTCCCACCCTTGAATTCATTGTCAAATCCAAAGAAATTCCTATTAACAACTTCAGTATAAAGATTTTGTTCAAAAATAAAGAAAATATGAAAAAAAATTACCCTTCTGAATGAGAGGGTTACCGGTGCCTTCACCACCTTCAACGCTCCATTTAAAAGCAACATCATATGAAGTGATCATTTCAAAGAATTACTCATATGCATAACAATTTCTTTGGAATAAATTCCAAAGCACTGTACATGACATTATTAATTTTATGAATTAAGTGTTAAGGTTAATGTTCACACTTTATACTTTTGATATTCTATTCTATAGACAACAAATCAATATGTCACAATACTAAGAGTAGTCAAGCCTTAACTAATTTTGTCCTTCATAGGAAGGAAACCATACACAAAGCTATTTTTTTGTCCTTCATGGGAAGGAAACCATACAGAAAGCTATTTGACATTGCTGCAATAAGGGAATTAAGCTAGAAAATAGTAGATAAGATAAGTGAACATGTAATAACGAAATTAAGCTGGAAAATAGTAGATAAGTGAACGTGTAATAGTTAGTGATTTTTGTTTCTTAAAATGTGTATATTTTATTAAAACAGAAAATCAAATATAAATATTCTAGAAATCATTATATCTAATATAGATATTTTAGAATATACTTTATAATTTAGATAAATAAATGTATTACATTTATATTTAATATTATAAAAATAAAATAAATAATTATTTATATATTAAAATATTATAAAATTAAATTAAATTATTATAAATCGTATATATATTTTGATAAGAACTTGTAATTAGGTTAAATCAGTTTTATATCTATTAAGTTGATTCTGGTTGTTACTATATATTTATGGAGCCATTTTTTTCCACTAGCACTATATATTTGGAACTCATAAATTATTCTCCTCTGAACAGATCTAGTCACTACAGCCGATTAAACCTTGGATCTCTTAATTCAAGCGATTACACATCACTTCAATTACCAATTGAGATTGCAAGGAACCACAATATTCAAACATTACTCAGAAAAGCTACTTTAATCACTTTGAATTCTCTGATAATCTTTGTTTGCAGAAAATGAGAAAACCTAAATACATACCTCCAAAGATCATAAATCTAAATCTGACAGTCGAGATGGGCTTCAGAAAATCCAATTTGAAATGAATTTCAGTTTTTTTTCACAACATTTTACAGAAGATATTTACCTATGTAACGCATAGCATGGTGTTTTCCAGTTGACTTTTTTCAATTCCATAAAACATTCTTTTTTCAGAAAGAAAAAAACGCTGATTTATATTATGAATATAAACAGTACATAGTCCAATAATCTCAGCTGTGAGTGACTCTCAGCGAGAAGACCGCCATCAAATTCCCAGATAAAATCTACTCTTTTAGCAAGTTGGAGCAAATATGGATTAGTTGGGCATCCACATAACCGGGTCAGATCATACCCGTGCTTATAAAATCATCAAAAAATATCAAAAAGAGTAGTACAGGAAGGATAGAATTCATCCGATTACACCTCCAGAGGAAAGTAATGATATTAGATACGGAGCCATCTCAAGAACCACCATAAAAATTGTACTAATAAATAAAGTTGGTAACTTGAGGAGGCAAATTATGATGACAAAAAATCGTATATAGCAAGCCTGATTTGAAATGATTGAGCCGCAGACCGAATGTTTCGACTGCATTTGGAAATTTAGTGATCTCAGGATTGCCAGATAGGTGAAAATCCCGCTCGCTTGATAATATAGTGTACGCGCTCGCTTGAAAGTGACCACGCTCGCTTGATTTTTAGACAGGCTCGCTTGTTTGCATATATCACGCTCGCTTGTAAATTCACTCACGCTCGCTTGTTGTGTATGGAAAGGTGCTCTATATATGTGTAAACCATGCTCATCTAAATGAGCCAGTGCAGTAGGAGCTGATAGCAGAAGAAGTAATGGAGAACATCATATCCCTGTAAACCAAATCAAAATGTAGTAAACCAGACGAAAGGATTGAAATACAAAAATGGATCCCTTAGCTGAAAGGCTGGATTCAAGGAAGAGGAATAGAATACTCCGCAGTCTGTCTTCCATCAAAGAAATGAGTGACTTTCATAGATCCGAATTCAGCCAATAGCCCCTTTTTGGATAGCCGATCTGCCCGAGTATTGTTTTCACGAAAAATGTGATTAATGGGTGGACAATCCAATCTATGCCATAATCTCTGAATCCTATCAATCCAGCCTAAGAGGAGCTAATTGTGCATGTGAAAACTACTATTAATCCACCCAATGACCAACTGAGAATCCCCATAAATGCTAACCACCTGGATTTGTAGATCAACAGAAATAAGAAGGCCCCCCCAAAGTGCCATAATTTCAGCCTTGTTGTTAGTACCTGGCCCTCCATTCCAATAGATGTGTATACGTTCTCGATCAGAAACTTTGATCCAGGCACCACAATCAATAATGCCCTCAGCTGAAGCACCGTCAAAATATAAGGCAGGTATTGCAATTTCATGTGGTCTAATACGATGAGAGGCATCGGAAATATTATTCAATATAGGAGGGTTGTCATCCATCCGGGATTTAATAGCCAAGAATACCCTCTGAATATGAAAAGATTTTTGTTCAAAAATCATATGATTCCTTGCAATCCAGACTTCCCATACATTCATACATCCCGTGTGAGCTTTCATTATCAATATGAGATCAGGAGGAGAGAAAATATATCAAAAACCTGGAAAATGTCCAAATTTTCCATATACTGCAGGGAAATTTAGTTGGGTTGTAACTAAGATTGGCATACTCTAATGGTTATCCAAAATACATCACCTAAATTTAGCTCATTCAACATCGTGCTAATCGTTGCTTTGTCACCCAATATGGGCAGGCATATCTTAGAAAAAAATTCCAAGGGCTTATCCAACTTCAAATTCCTCTCTATATATGTGGATCACGTAGAGTTTTGGAGGAGAATAATAGGTACAGGCATAGGTGTTTAGATTTTAGGGAGAACCCCAAGGCTTAGTAGACTATGCCAGCTTCATGCCTTACTCCTTTCTTATTCTGAAATGACCTTTTGTGGCCTTCAATATTTTGAATAGTAAAGCAGTTGGACCTTGGAACTATGGAGACATTGAGGCTGCTCTACTGGTATTGGTTTCTGGAATTGATTTGTTACACCCATTATGTGATTACTGGTAGTGGTAAATTGAGGAACTCAGAATATGTTTCAGTGGTGGGAGATCGAGGAATGAAGAGAAAATGAGTGAGGGTGGCACTTGAAGGGCGGAACTTCTGTAATGAAATGGGTCAAGAAGCCCGACGAATGGGCAGCCCACAGATTTCTCAGACTATGAATGTTTAGGTTGTATACCAGCCTAGATCCATCTTAACTACGGATCTATCAAGCGTCGAGAGGGATCAAATCTTTCGAGGTGCAAACCTATTTTTTGAGTGCAAAACTTGAGGAAAGGTTTGCACCTCGAGAGATTTGATCCCTCTCGGGGCTTGATAGATGTGGAGTTAAGATCAATCTAGGCTGGTTTCAGTTGTGTGTGGCCAATGAAAATCTATCGATAATATGAGAAATACATTATTAATTTTATCAATAATGATTAAATACATCTAATATTAATATAACTATTTTAAATATGCTATATATGTCTGACATTTATGGTGTCATTTTAATTTTAATTTTACTTAGTTACCTCTCTTTGTTGAGATGATAAATATTGTAAACTAACTTCAATGATGAAATGAAAATTTTGAATGCAAAGTGACAATGTAATAATATTGAATGATAGAAAATGTGAATAATAACAATGTAGTAAATTACAAATAGTCTTCATTGTGATCAATCTCAAACTCTCTTTTTCTACTATTCTCATTGTCACCCTTTTTAGTTTTTTCATATTTTCATATCGATTATATCAAAAGTTCAATTGGAATCGTAAACCATTTAAATATTTAGCTAGTTTTTTCATATTTTCATATCGATTATATAAAAAGTACAGTTGGAATTGTAAACCATTTAAATATTTAGCTCGACTTGTTGTAGTAAACACCATACCTTGTCTCCCTTGCTCTCCAATATTAATAAGTTTAATTACAATAACACAAAAATCAATGTGCATTGCCAATAAATTTTAATGCTTACACTGAAATCAATGCACACTATTAATCCAGTGACTTTAAAATTAATGTACCATCATATATCCAATTATATCAAAACATAAATCAACATATACATTGAAATCAATGCATCTAATGCAAAAAATCAAATAAGATTTGCAAATAACATCTACACTGAAATCAAATCAATGCTTCTAATGCAATTAATCAAATAGGATTAGAAATCAACATCAAAACTCAAATCAATGCATCTAGTGCACGTAAGAAAATAGGATTAGAAACCAACATCTACACTGAAATCAATGCATCTAGTGCAAGTAATCAAATAGGATTAGAAATCACCATCTACACTAAAATCAATGAATTTAGTGCAAGCAATCAAATATAATTAGAAATAAACATCTACATTGAAATTAATACATCTAGTGTAAGCAATCAAATAGGATTAGAAATCACCATCTACATTGAAATCAATGTATTTAGTGCAAGCAATGAAATAGGATTAGAAATTATCTACATTGAAATCAATACATCTATTTCAAGTAATTAAATATCATTAGGAATTAACATGTACACTAAAACCAATGCATCTAGTGCAAGCAATCAAATAGGATTGAAAATCACCATTTACAGTGAAATCAATGCATCTATTGCAAGAAATATTTTTCCCTCTCTCCCCTCTCCATCTATATCTCCCTCAATCTATCCTTCTTTGTCTCTTTATCTCACCTCACCAAACACACACTCTCTCTCACTCCATATCTATAAATATATTTGTCCCTTTCTCCTTATCTCCATCCATCTCTTCTTTCTCTTCACCTTGCATGTATATCTCTACCTCCATTTGTATGTATATATCAACCCCAAAACATACACTCTCTTTCTCCAATCTATCTATCTATCACTCCCTCCTCCCGTCCCCCCCGTCTCTCTCTCTCTCCACCTTTCACTCTATGTATTTATTCTTACCCCCTTATCTCTCTCCCTCCATCTCTATATATATGTCCCTACCTCTCTTCACTCTCTCTCTTCCTTTCTCTCCCTCCTCTCTCTCTCTCTATCCTCACCTTCCAACTTTATAATTAAGATATGCCTCTCTCTCTCCTTCTCTCCCCCCATCTCTCCATCACTCCTTGATTTATCTCTTTATCTCATCCCCACACATACACACTCTCTCTCCATATCTCCCTTGTCACTCCCTCTCTCTCTCTCCACTAATCATTCTCTATGTATTTTTTCTTTCATCCCTGTCTCCCCATCCAGATCCATCTCTCTATCCATCCCTCTCTCCCCCTCCAACTCTATCTCTTTATCCCTCCCTCTCTCCTCCTCTCTTTCAAGTCCCCTCTCTTTTCCTTCCTCTGTCTCACTTTCTCTCCTACCTCCCTCTTTGTTCCCCCATCACTCTCTCTCTCTCTCTCTATCCCCTACAGTCCTATCTCTTCTCCCATCACTCTCTTCCTCTTTGTCAAGTCCTCACTCTCATCCTTCCTCTATCTCC
This sequence comes from Pinus albicaulis, assembly GCA_034641835.2. Lineage (NCBI taxonomy): Eukaryota > Viridiplantae > Streptophyta > Pinopsida > Pinales > Pinaceae > Pinus > Pinus albicaulis. Next base: position 1,195,550,604 of record CM076579.1, read on the forward strand.
CTTTCTCTCCTGCCTCCCTCTATTCCCCCCCCCCCCCTCTCTCTCTCTCTCTCTCTCTCTACCCTTCGATCCTCTCTCTTTCCCCATCATTCTATCTCTCTCTCCAATAATGTCACTATATCCCTCCCTTTCTCCTTCTCTCTCATTCTCTCCCCCTTGTCTCCATCACTCCTTATATGTCTCTTTATCTCACCCCTAAATATACACACTCACTCTCCATATCTCCCTTGTCACTCCCTCTCTCTCCACTTCTCACTCTCTATTTCCTGCTTCTTCCCTCCCTCTCTCCCCCAACAACTCCATATCTCTATCCCTCACTCTCTCCTCCTCCTCTCATCCTTATTCTTTCTCCCTTTCTCTCCTACCTCCCTCTCCATCCCCCTTATTTGTCTCTCTCTACCCTCCAATCCTCTCTCCTTATCCCTTCATCTCTCCTTCTCTCTCTACCACCTCCATATTTATGTCTCCCTCTCCCTTTTCTACCTCTCTCATTCTTCTCCATCTCTCTCTCTCTTCATTCTTCCTATCCCCTGTCCTTCAGTTTATCTCCATATCTCCCTTGTCACTCCCCCTATTTCTCCACCTCTATCATATGTCTTTATTATTCTCTCCCATATATATCTAGAGCTAATATATATATATATATATATATATATATATATATATAACAAATTTAATGTTGTATTAATCCAAATTTATTAAATTTAATAATATTAATATATTAATATGAATATTAGGTTTAATAATAATACTAATATTAATATTTTAATATTAATGTTAGGGTTAATACTGTTTTTTTTTTGCATGGTATTAATAATAATTTGGTGGATGGTATTTGACCCATAGGGTTGGTATATAATTAGATGTTGATTTCTGATCTTATGAGATATATTTTTATTTATTTACCTTACCTCTTTATACCTCTTTTATATTTATTTATTAACCATACCTCTTTTATAAATATGGTATTTGGCCCATGGTAATTGACCTATGGTATTAATAATAATTTTTCCCATAGGCTTCGCCTAAATAAAACCTATTTTTTGAGTTTTTGTAAATATAAAAAGGTTTATCGAGTAAATATAAAAAGAAGTTTTATTTATTTACCATACCTCTAGTTTATTTTTATTTTTATTTTTTTAACCATATCTCTTTTTTGAGCATTCCTAAACTTCTTCATATTTTAAATTTATATTGTCAAAATTTATTTTAATTAGTTTTTAATTGTTTATTTATATCATTGTTTAAGCAGACATTTATATTTTATTTTATTTTTATTTTCTTTAGTTTTTTTTTTTTTAGCTTCTGATATACTTACACATTGGCGTCATACTGGGTTGTAGAATGTGCCTCTCAGAACAACCAGGTCCGGTTACCTTTTTAATATATTATTTATTGCACTCAGTTTTTTAGTTGGCAATATCATCGACTTCTAAAAGACAAATGTTTGATCCAGTAAATTGATTTTGAAGCTAAAAAAAATGTACATTGTTATGATCTCTCGGTCGCTACATTACCCATGGATCGATTGCTTCTTATTACATTTTCATGTCTGTTATTTTTATCGATTGTTTCTAATTACGCTTTCATGCCTGTAAATATTAGACAAAATTAATTTCTCTTGCATGAATATGAATACCAGACACATTATAAGAATGATTTATAAAGTTAAAACCATAAAAATAAACTGAAGCAGTATTTGAATGTGGACTAGGATGAATCTAAGGGCTCCACATCAATTGACTTCTTTCTCAACTGATTGGAGTTGCATGGGTCTAGTGGGAGGTCCATATGGTCTTCAATTCTATGCATGTGATGTTCCCTGTTCTTCAAATAAATTTTTTGTTCTTAGTGTAGAGCTGGAGTTTATCCAACATTACCAACATATCTTTTCTACCCAATTTTCACTCTAGCAACACTCTTCCTAACAAGGCCTTCATACGTCAATATAAATCAATTGTTTGTATATATTGATTCATATTTATTTTCCCTGGGATGACCTATATAAAGTATCCAAATGATCATTTTATCCATAATATCGATGTTTTACTAACAACCTCGTTCACCTATTATATCCCATTATGTTGCATTAACTTCCACTTGATAACGTAATGTGGATTTTATGCATGATAACAAGCTCGTGCCCATCCTCTCTACTCATAGTAAGTATCCACATGACAACAAAATGCACAGTGCATGGCATCTTTGTCGCTTTAAACCAAGAATATGCAAAACCATTGGAGTCTACCATGATGGAGAATGGAGCACTGGGAGTGAGATGAGGATAGAAGATAGAGGAAAGAGCTTGTTTCCAAAGGAGATGAGATAGTGAAACTCAGTCATTAAGAGAAGAGAGCAAGCTAAGGAACATGAAGAATAGAGGGAAATGATAGTGAGTCAAGCTGAGCAAAGGTAAGAGTGAAAAAAACAAGTAAAGGTTGTAGGGCTACATAGGAGTCCTAATGGGCATGCTTTGAAATCAAATCCCCTCCCCACTTCAGTGAAATTGGAATGCCAAGGGGCATAAAAACTACTAACTCAGATGCACCATTTCCACATGTGGGATTAAAGTGCCCATATCTCCAAGCACACGATAAGAGTTGGTGTAACTCAATGATAGTTAAGTCCCATTATGGTTGAGCATGGAAAATATTGCAAGTACAATGACCTTAATTAGATTTGGGAGAAAATTTGCAAGTCCCCTCCCATTATTGCTTGGTGAGATGGTTAGATTTCTAACTCCACCTACTGTATCCCAAGTCACCCCATAAGAGGATATATTATAAAGGAGGATATGGGAGTGAAATTTTATCCAATTATGTGTGCAAGAGACATGATACCATTTAATATGATCTCTCTTCATGCAACCACATGTTAAAAAACTACCTCAAGGTATCCCAGGGCTCCACACTAAGCCCACGGGAAAAACCTTGCCTAGTGGTGAAAAAATCCCCCTTTTCCGCCATTGGATCCAACTCCTTTGGAAAAATTTAGGTTAATTTTTTTTTGTGAATTAAAAATTATGTTTCATACTTTAAATAGAAATACTAAAGCGGTTTGGTGTATTTCTTGCCATTTGGGAAACCAAAATAGTGACAAAACAATAGTTTTTTCAAACTAAACACATAGAGTTTTTAAAAGATCAATAAAAAAACCAAAAAACAATGATGAAGGATTGATCTAGAATCTAGCTTGAAAAACAAAATTGAACATAAAGAATCAAATAAAACAACCAAAAAACTATGTTGAGGGCATGATCTAGAATCTAGCTTGAAAAACAACATTGAGCATAAACAACTAAAGAAACTAGACTGATAAGAACTAATCATTTAGACATGGATAAATTTATTATTATGAAGCATGCATAACTATTGCCTCTTTTTTTCTACCAATAGAGCATCCAAGGTCTTGTGGAATGCCCAAGTGAACTTAACGGGCCCCAACCTACTATCTAGATTCTTCATTTTAAATTGTACCTCGGCCAAAATTAGAAGAATTTCCTCCGTAGCCTCATTTCGGTCAAGTAGGACTTGACCAAGCAAGAGCTTCAAATTCCAATATATATTAAAAATTTTCATGTATTGACTGCAATGCCCCTTGGTATGCCTGGTATCAAGCACCCAATCAACAATATCCATTATCATCTCAGAGTTCATCTAACACTCTCTTTCTCCACCATTTTCTCATTCCACTTTAGTAATTTCCTCCTATATTTCCTATGTAGTGTTTTTCTGGTACCTCTTTATCAAGCTCTCTACCCTTTGTTGGGCATAAGAGCCTCCCTATTCTGAAAAAAATATAGCCCTCCACCAAATCCTAGCACACTGGCATGACATTTCAAACTAAATCTCATAGAAAATATGTTTATCTGTGAAGGATAGAGCACCACAGGAGATAAGAGGGAACGAAAGAACAAACTAAGATGGAACCAAACTGGGAAAACCAAGATAGTGGTTAGAGAAGGACTTGAGAAGGAGAGGATTACACAAATAGAAACTACTAGGAGGGGGGATCCACAACCGAGTCTTTAGCTTCTTGAAACCAATTAGGCCATAATTAAGATAAGAGACCAGTGAATAATCCCAACGAAGAGAAAATGGTACAAAAGCATCAAGCCTTGGAGGCCATGTAGAGGAAAAGGGAAAACAATAACATAAAAATTTGATAACAATGAGATTTAAAGGAATCTAGGAGAGCACCTCTAGAAGTGCAGACTCGATGGAGATGCATAGATCCATGAAAATAAATAATGTGCCACCCTACAAACCCAAGTTCTGAGAAATTACTATTCCCATGTAATGAAATCACCCACTGCGAAGCATGAACAATCGTCCCTTGAAGTAATGACAATAATGCATGGGAGGGATAGCTAAGATTGGGTGCACCACTAGTTGCAACCTTCTAAATCTACTAATAATCAAAAGGAAATCCTCCACTTGAGCCTAAACATTAAATTGATATTCAAAGTAGCTTGAATTGACATCAAAACATCGTTAGACCACATGACTTAACATGTAGGGGAAGTTAAGGCACGATGATGGCCTTGGGGGGCCATGTAGCCACATCCTCAGCCCTGTATACATGATGGAATGGTAGGCATGTGCCCCCCACTTGTCTCAACTCTAACACCTCATCTGAGGGACACACACACATATTTTTTTAATAATAACATTAAAAATAAAAAAATTAATTATATGTTCAATTTAATAAATAAATAAAATTATAACATATCTCTTATAAAAATAATTTGAATGAAGAAGAAAACATAGATGATTTATTATAAAAAAATTAAAATGATAGTACAGACTTTTTAAGTTGCAAGTTACATAATTATTTAACATATTATTGGATAGGAACCGTAAAAGATGGTTAATATAGGCTCTATATTTTCGTCATTTTTTTTTAAGAAAACACCCTTCCACTAAATCATATCAAAATTATAGCATGATTAGCTTCTTCTATTGCGGTCGGCCACATGGGAAACCCGATCAATGATAGAACGCAAGCATTAGGGGAATTTTGAGGTCTAAAATGGGCCTCATAAGAAAAATATACAACAAAAGTAAAATTTATAACAACCAATAGGATTCAAGATGATGATGTCATCCATAATGGATGATTCACCATTTTTGGAGTAAAAAAGTAAAAATATTAAAAAATAATAAAATAATAAAACTACTTTTTCAACTCGTATTTTAAACTTATCTCCCAAAATTTTTACTCAAATTTCGAGTGGGAGTACTCGTTGGATGCGGAATTTAATTCTTCATCCAAGGAGTACCCATGTTGCATACTTTCGATGAACTCTACTACACGAAAAATGAGAAATACATAAAAAACGTGATTGTAATCACGTTTTTTTATGTATTTCTCATTTTTCGTGTAGTAGGACCCATCAAAAGTATGCAACATGGGTACTCCTTGGATGGGGAATTAAATTCCGCATCCAACGAGTACTCCCGCTCTAAATTTGAGTAAAAAATTTGGGAGATAAGTTGAAAATATGAATTGAAAAAGTAGTTTTTTCATTTTTCCCTCTAAATTTTGATGATGTCATAAAATCTTATTAGATTTTTTCCACTATTATTTTATAATTTCCTTAGGAGGCCCATTTTAGACCTCAAAATTCCCCTAATGCATCTTGGTCCAAAATAGTAGCATAAAGTCCATAGAATAACATGATGTACATGATAACATAATATCAAAAGGATGCCTAAGAAAAATAGTTGGTTGATAACTAAAATAAATGGCATGCCAGAAAATGATGACTAGTGAAAACTACAAATATTAGAGATGCCAGTCACTGCAAATTTCCATCAAGATGAGGTGAATATCTCTATAGGATCAAGTTCAAATAGATTGTCTTGCTAAGTTGGTCCTTTCCCTGATTTAATCTTCCTTCTACGCAAGACAAGTTGAAATCCATTTTAACCAGGTGGCTAGTGATGTTAGCCAAATCTCACTCAATTCCCTCCAGCTGGTAGGTAATCTCAACCTTAGTGTCATTCCTCTCAAGGAGGACTTTATCAAGTAGGGATTTAACTTGCCATTATAAATCTATGGTATGAAGGTACTAGTTTTTTCTTCCACGAGTATTCTTAGGGTATAAAATCCAATCTACAACAATAGAAAACACTTCAAAATATTAGTGCTCATCTCTTTCACACATGATAGTTGCTCGTACAACATGAATTTGTTCTTGAACAACTGTTGGGGTTTGCACTTTGTATAATCAACCCAAAGGTTGAGCTCCAGTGGCTGCTCGAATGATTTGAATGGGAAAATTATTGTTTATTGTGCTAAATTCCAATTCAGAATACAAACAAATTGCTTGAGGATTATGAGGTAAACTGCAAGTTAAACATGAGTTCCTATGTTAATTTCTTGAGCAAATTGACATAAAAAAACATTGAACAACAACTCTAACAGACATGAACATCACCATAAATAGTAACACAACAACACATGATGAAGGAGTTCACCCCGCCTAGGCTACGTCTCCTTGGTCCAGCTTCCAATGGCTTAGCCCTCTTCTATTATGCTCAAAACTGTGATTACATCTGTTTACAATTCTCAAATAGTTTTGAAACCTATTCCAATGGCTCCAAAATGCCAAAAAATGTCTATGTAGCCTCTTTCTGCTTTGAATTTGGTCAAAACCTCTGTAAGTTATGGCTTCCCCAAGTTTTTGCACTAGCCGCTCCACAAATTCCTCCAACTCTGGCACCATCCTACATTTCCCCCCCAAATCCGCTAACCGAGCGCCAAATTTCCCAATTTCCAGCCAAAATTTTTAGCGCTCTAATTTAGCCACTAAGGCCTTAAGTCCGAAAAATGTGGCCTTATGGGGGACCACGTGCCCCGGGGCTAAGGCCAACGACCCACCCCCACCCAAAAAACATTTAACAATTTAACATAACTTTGGTCTATGCGATGGTTCCGATCACATCCTTCGTCGACATTTGTTGTTACGGTTTATGGATAGTTGGGGGGGACGTGGGGCTAACCTCCCGCCCATGGTCCTGCCCCAGGCGGTGACCAGGGTTGGGGCTAGACCCCAGCACCCTTCCCCACAGTGGAAACATAGTCATAACAAAACTATATGGAACCCATAGTATTTTAAGAATCAATGGTATGGCCCGGTGGCAAAGACTCTCTGCTCATTGCTTGGAGGTTGCGAGTTCGACTCCCACTGCTGATGCTCGGACTTTGACCCAAAATTTTGGTGGCCCTCGAGTTCCCAGGTGGCGGCCCCTGGCTGGGCCATAAGGAAGCCTATGATTGGCCATAATGAAACCCAATCAAAACACACTAATTCAAAAAACTGACGTAGTGCCACTTGGCACAATCCAATTTTCTGGAGGTTACACCCTTTGACTCGTCAACCTACCACATGGGCATGCCCAGTCAGCTGTACGAATTGTTGACTGGGTTGTCCTGCATTTTTTTTATAAATTTTCATGTTTAACAAAGCAAACAGAACGTGTTCTTGGGATCATACGATGTTGGTTTTCCATGAAACGAGTTGCGCCAGATTCAAAACGATGATATCTACATGGTCATTCATGTTCCAGAGCATTCTGAGAAATTTCATTTTTTAGCATTATTTTGAGCACTTGATCACTCCTCCCCATTGAAATCTTTTAGACCCAAAATATCACTTACAGTTGTTCTGCAGATGAGGGTACAAATCCCTCACCTTTCCAATCTTGATCCATTTGGCCTTGCTTGGATTTGTGCCTTTGAGACCCACACAATGGTAGTTGCACTCCCTCATTTTGATGTCCTTATTCTTCTGTCAAGAATGGTATCTTTTTGAAGCTCATCAAGGTATTCTAGAGAAAAATACTCAATGAAAATAATCTAAACATTTTCTCGCTGATCTTAAATAAAAGGAGGCTCATACAACCTTAAGTTCTTAGCATTAACAATAGAGTAAATTCAGATATATAAAGGAAAATCTAACTTGAAGTCATTGTCACCAATCTTTTCCAAAATTCTAAAAGGACCATAATAGATTGGTTTTAGTTTTTTACCTTCCACTTGAAGCCTCTCTTTGCTAATTTGAATCCAAACTTCATCACCAACTTGGAACTTGTGATCTACACGATGCTTGTCGTGCCTTTCTTTGTACTTCCCTTTTCTCTTTTCAAGTTTATCTTAAGATGTTTGATGTGTCAATTGAATTTTTTCTATGAACTTCTTGGCTTTTTCTATGTCATTAGAGCCATCAATAACAACATCCTTCCCAAAAATGGATCCAATAGCGATATAGGCAAGTATCCAAGACATGCCTCAAATGTCGATGTTTGTGTAGAGGAGAGCTTTGCACGGTTATAATCGTGATGAATGTAGTGCAAGTTTTCATCCCTCAAATTAGGATGCTTGTTGCAATATAATCGAAGAAGATGCATGAATATTCAATTTACCACTTCATTTTTACCATTTTTTTGTGGATGAAATGTCGTACTCCTTTTCAACTTGGTTTCCATCAATTCCCACAAACTTGACCAAAACATCCTAACAAATCAAGAATCTCGATTGCTAACAATGGATGTGGGAAACCCAAAATAAACCCAAACAAGTTGAAAGAATATTTGAGTTGTTTGTTTTGTTGTGATTTTCTTTTTACATGCAATTAATATACACATCTTGTTGAACCTATCCAAAACTACATACAAATAATCACGACCTCTTTTTGACAATGGAAGACCTCCTACAAATACATAGAAAAATTTTCCCATGGACATGAAGGTACATGAAGTCGTGTGTACAATCCTAACTTCCTATTGCTACGATTACTGACTACACACAATGAACAACCTTTAATGAAATGTGACATGCTTTCAAGCATACGAGGCCAATAACAATACCTCTAAATATGTGACATTGCTTTTATTACACCAAAATGTCCAGCAATAAGAGAAGTGTGTGATTCCCTTATGACATTCACTCTCTCCCCTTGTGGAATACAAGTCTTTTCCAAATGATACAACAATTTATTATGTACATGGTAATCTAATTCCTCCACTTGGTTTCCTTGACTCAAGTTTTCATAAACATCTTGAAAGTCATTATCAAATGTATATCGTTCAACATAACTTTCATGTAGAACAGAATTATGCTTGACTAAAGTAGTTTCACTAACAATAGGCCTAGAAATAATATCAACAACCTTGTTTTATATACATTTCTTATACCTGATGAAAAAGTAGAATTGTTGTAGGAAACCCATCCATCAAAAGTGCCTTAACTGTTGCAACTTAGTTTGTGATTGCAAGTATTGCAATGGTTTGTGGTCGGTGTGTATGATGGTTTCCTTTCCCATCAAGTAGTGTTTCCACTTTTTCAGACCATTAAGGGAATTTTGAGGTCTAAAATGGGCCTCCTAAGAAAAATGTACAACCAAAATAAACTTTATAAGAAACAATATGGTTCAAGATGATGATGTCAACCATGGGGGATGATTTTCCATTTTTTAAGTAAAAGGGTAAAAAGATTAAAAATAATAAAATAATAAAACTATTTTTTCATCTCATATTTTCAAATTATCTCCCAAATTTTTTACTCGAATTTCAAGTGTGATTACTCGTTGGATGCAAAATTTAATTCCTCATCCAAGGGGTACCCACGTTGCACACTTTCGATGGACCCTGCTACACGAAAAATGAGAATTACATGAAAACATGTGATTGCAAACACATTTTTCATGCATTTCTCATGTTTCATGTAGTAGGGTCCATTAAAGGTATTCAACATAGGTACTCCTTGGATGAGGAATTAAATTTTGCACCCAATGAGTACTCCCGCTCGAAATTTGACTAAAAACTTTGGGAGATAAGTTGAAAATATGAGTTGAAAAAATAGTTTTTTTATTTTTTCCCTCTAAAATTTGATGATGTTATCAAATCTTACTTTATTATTTCCATTATTATTTTATAATTTCCTTAGGAGGCGCATTTTGGATGTCAAAATTCCCCTAAATTTTGAACCAACGTATAAATCTCCTTGTCATAAGTAGGATAGTTAATCATTGCACCATTGAAAGCTTCTGAATGAAATGAAACAGACTTACAATGTTGCATAAAGACTGTGCCCATGGCATATTCATTTGCATAATTTTGAATCTCAAAGGGTTGCCTCAAGTCCAGTAGTGCAATTATTGGGACTTAACTGATCTTCTCTTTCAAAGCATCAAATGCTTTTGTTGCTTGCCTCCCCACTAGAAGACATTTTTCACACTAGTCATTTCATGCGATGGAGTTGTGACAAAAGAGAAGTTGGCAATAAACTTCCTCCAATATTTGGTTGTTCCCAAAAAAAGTCTTATCTCAGTGACTATCTTGGGCATTGGCTAATTCACAATGACCTCAACCTTAGAGGGGTCTATCTTCAAATCACCTCCTCCAACAATATGCCCCAAGTACACCAAAGAGGTTTTACGAAATTCACATTTTGACATTTTCAAAAACAATTGTTCTTTCCTTAAGACATCAAGTACTTTTATTACATGCATGACATGTTCAGCACGTGATTTACTGAAAATCAAGATATCATCTAAGTAGACTATGAAAAACTCGTCAAGAAATGGCCTCAACACATCATTTGTCACACGCATGAAGGTAGTAGGAGCATTACATAAAACAAAAGGCATAGCTAGCCATTAATACAAACCTTGTTTTGTCTTGAATGATGTCTTGAAAATGTCTCCTTTAGAAATTCTAATTTGATGGTAACAAAACTTTAAGTCCAAATTAGTAAAATACTTTGCATCTTTCAATTGATCAAGTAGATCATCTATTCTAGGAAGTGGATAATGGTTATTTACCATAATTTTTTTTCAGTGCACGAAAATCTACACACATGTGCTATATTCCATCCTTCTTTAGCACCAACACAATAGATAACCCACATGGGGAAGTACTTGGTCGGATGATCCCTTTTTCCAACAACTCTCGAATTTTCTTTTTGATTTCAACACCCTCCATCACTAACATCCTATACATGCCAATGTTAGGAAGAGGACAAACTTGTAGCAACTGTATTTCATGTTGGATTCCCCCTTGGAAGGCATTCCATTTGGTTCCTAAAGCATCTAATTATTTTGATTAACCACTTCAATAAAATCAGATTTCAACTTTGGATCACAACCTTGAAATGCTTCATAAACAACATCATTCTTTGGTTTAATCATAAGAAGCACAAAATTGTTTCTTGAATTCACTCGTATTTTCATTTGTCCCGCATTTACTAATGAAAGATTTAGTTTCTTGCGATGAGATCTCACAATATAATCCACACCATATTTGAACAAGTGGTACTTGTTTTCATGGTGATAGAAGATGGATTTTCTATCATAGAGGTAAGGACTACCCAAAACAATTCCTGAAATATCAAGCAATACAACATCTAATTCAAATTCATCAATGAAGTTTGTTGTGATTGAAAACTGAAGAATACACTTTCTTGTAAACTGTAAATTTGTGTTCTTGCATATCCAACCCAATGGATATGGTTTGGGATGTGGAATGGTTTCAATATTAAGTCTCTTGACTAAGTCTTCATATATCAAATTTGCTTGAGACCCACTATCAATTAGTGTGTCGGTTTTTGTATGTTTTGAAAAAACCCTCACATGAAATAATTGAATCTGTGTTTTTTCATTTGGAGTACTAGTGTGACAATTTGATGAACTAGTGCTAGTAATGGATTCTTTTCCTTTAATACCCATGGTTTTAATTTTAGTTTCAGCACCCAAATCGGATCCAAAATCATGTTGAATGGTTACAATTGTTTTTTGTTTTCCCTTGTTGTTGAATTTCCTGGGCCTCATCTCTGGATGAAGCTTCCAACAATGGTATTCATCATGACCCTCTTTGGAACAATGTTTGCATGTCATTTTCTCAACCTTTTTGACAGATAAATTTTTCTTCCCTTTTCCTTTGAAACCCTTTCCTTCTCTCTACCTTTAAATGGCTTATTTTTACCCTCTTCTGGAATATTTTTCCCTCTTGCCTCAAGGTGAGTGGCTTGCACACAAACATCATCTAGACTAGTAGGATTGAACATAAGGATAGTATGCCTTAGGTAGATATGCAAACCCCCTAAATACTTCAACAACGTGTCTTGTGATTGCAAATCAACACCTAACATAAGAGCTCTTCTTCTAAATTCCTTAGTGTAATTTTGCACACTTTGACCTTTAAGTTATCTAAAGTTATTCAAATTCATGATGGATTTCTACATATATGCTAGAGGGTAGATTTGTCTTTTAATTGCAACAATGAAATTAGACCAAGAGATTGAAATCTTACCATGTTTTTTTATCTCATCTTGTGTCTTGGCTTCCCACCATACTAGTGTTGCACCCTCCAGTCTCAAGGAAGCTAGTTGAATCTTTGTATCATCATCTTGAAGGTTTTAAATACTGCAGTAGACCTCCAACTAATGAACCCAATTGTCAAGCTTCTCTGTATTCACTTCACTATTATACATAGGTAGCTCAAATTTAATATCATTTTTTAACAGGGATGTTTTACTAATTCCTTTTTAGTTATGTTGATGAGTATGCGTAAAGGCTCTAGTAGTGGAAGAGGATGAATATGAAGATGAATATGGTGGTGAGGATGATGGTGGATTATATGGTGACTTATCACCTATTCCATTACCTCCTCCTCCTGGAGGCCTCGAGCTTTCACCCTGCAACCTTGTATTCCTTTCTTCATAGAGGACTTTCACCATCTCTTTCATGTTAAAGAAGGTCTTCCTAAAAGCCTCCTCATCCTATGTCATGTTATCATTTCCCCCTTCATGAGACATGCTTACTGAAGCCTAAGGTACAACAGTAGGTGAATCTCGTGGTGGATATTGTGGCATATTTTCCCTCCTTCTCCTTGCTCCAAATTGAGAACTTGCACCCACAAGCTTGCCTTCTCCTCTTTTGAGCTTCAACCTTGTAAGCATTTAAACACTTGCAAAACATGTTAGGTCCCTATATTACTAGTGTAGTCCCTCATTTTCATTAGTGTAGCTCCCTTATTGTTATTGTTGTACCCCTGTGGTCCCCATATTGTTATTATTGTGCCCCATAAAATCACACTATTGTTATTGTTGTGCCCTTACATTATTATTGTTAGGTCGGCTAAGATTATATTGTGACCCCATAGAGTCCTATATATATAAAGAAGGTATTTTCATTTGTATCATCCAAGAATTTTTCATTTATGTAATTTAAAGGAGGTTTCTTCTTTGAAGAGGCTGATTCCCAAGTCATTGTCTTTTATTTTATTTTGTGAGTTGGTTTCTTAACATTTGGTATCAGAGCTTTAGATTCTAGGGTTTCCCTACTTCAAACCGGTCATCATGGAATTTTCACTATAACATTTTTCTATGAAGGTTCAAAAGCTAAAAAAAAGTCCAGTTGCGAATAAATCCTGAGGAAATTTGTGTACAAATTTCAGATCTTGTTTTGCAATATTTTCAAAGATATTATCTATTGAAGTTAGGGTTTTTGCAAGCTCCTGAATTTCATCTCAAATAGGTGACTTTGGGAAAATCATCATAAATCGCTCTCTATGAGAATTAGATTGGAATTCTATAAAAAGTGGTACAAAGTACACAAAATCTAGTTTCATGTGTATTGATTTTAGAGCCGAAGGAGGAAACAGTGACACGTGGAATTCCATACAATTTCGCTCTACTGAACCAGTCCATAATTAGGTAATTACGGGAGATTGGGCATAACTTTGTCTTCAAGAATCAAAATCATGTCAGAACTATGGCATTGGAAATAAGATTCATAGGGCTACTAGAGGACCGAAGATAAAATATTTGGGATCCGAAATTAAAGATATACATCAGTTTCAATATCGAGCTCCTCAAAAGCATGAAAAATGTGTCTTTTTTTTTAAATTGCATAAGTCTTGTTTGAAAAATAAGTTCAAACTGATTCCAAGGGCATATTGAAGCATAGATATCAGTATTAGGTTTTAAAATTCCCCCTAAAAATAATTCAACACCCATTAAGCCCTCAAAAGGCTCTATTATGACTCATGAAGAGGAAGAAGTGCAACATGATATATAAAAACTACAAGACCAAGTACAACAAATTTTTATCTTGCAAAGAGTAACAAAAAATGAAATGGAAGCTAAGATGGATGGTTTGAAAAAAGGTGTGGAAGCTAAGATGGATGGTTTGAAGAAAGGCATGGAAGCTAAGATGGATGGTTTGAAGAATGGCATGGAAGCTAAGATGGATGACATGGAAGCTAAGATCGATGAAAAAATTAAAGGCACCATGGAAGACATGAAGAATGATCTAAAATAAGACATGGAAGGTTTGAAAATTTAGATACAATAAATTATTCCTAATGGCGAAAAGGTAGTAGAGGAAACTCACGGTGAGAAAAAAATAAATGTTAATCATTATTTCATAAACTCTAATGTTGGATTGAAGACCCACCATATTCCAAAGATCAATATGAGGAAGTTTGATGGGAAGGATCTCGTAACATGGATACTACAGATGGAGCAATATTTTTATCTCCATAAAGTGAAAAAGACACAAAAGGTACGCATTGCAACTTTATATTTAGAACAAAATACATTTAAATGGTATAGATGGCTTTTCTCTCATAAAAAAAATTCACTTGGTCAATTTTTACAGAGGAAATGATACCACATTATGAGGATACAAAGAGCAACACCTTATTTATCCAATTGATAAATCTCAAACGAAAGGGTTCAATGGTGGAGCACATTGAGTACTTCCAAAAATTGAATATAAGGGTAACTAATATTCCAGAGAAACACAAAATTGATGTCTTCATAGGGACTTTAAAAGATAACCTCCAACATGAGGTTCGATTTGGGAACCTGATTCATTAGAGAAGGCATTCAGGTTGTCAAGAAAAAATGAAAGTAAAATTATGGTGACAAGGAAGCCTACCACTCACATCTATAAAGATGGAATTGCTGCTACTCCTAGACTTCCACAACCTACAAGGTTGACACCACAACAATTGGAAGAAAAAGAAGCAAAAGGGCTTTGCTACATTTGTGATAGAAAATACACTAAAGGTCATAAGTGTGCTGAGAATAAATTATTTTACATATATTGTGAAGGGGAGGAAGAAAATGAACAATAAACTTTAAAAGAAGAGGATATACACCAGGAACCAACCCTAGAGAAAGAAGAAATAAGTTTGACCATATCCTATAATGCATTGGTAGGAATTACCACTCATCAAACTCTCAAGATAGAAGGACATATCAAGAAGAAAAATTTAATAGCATTGACTGATTCAGGTAGTACCCATAATTTTATTCATTGTAAGGTAGCCAAGGAATTGAATTGCTTCATATACGCAACACCAGAGTGTCAAGTGATGGTTGCAAGTCGAGGAACTATACATTTCTTTGGAAAGTGCCATAATATCAAGCTAACCATGGGGGAAATATGTATTGAATAATCCAATGCTTTCCATTCCAATGGGAGGTGTTGATGTTGTACTAGGAGTACAATGGTTGCAATCTTTGGGGATGGTAGCTTTTAATTTTCAAGAACTTTTCTTGAAATTTTTTTTTTTTCAGAAGGAAATAAAGTTGAATTATGGGGTATCGTGGGGAAGCCAGGAAAGATAATAAGCTCTAATGTGATGAAAAATATTTTTAATAAAGAACAACAAGGTGTAATTGCACAATTATGCTCACTATAAGTTTTAACATCAAAATCATCTATTTCTCCATATCTGCAAAAAATCTTAGACAATCATTACAAGGTGTTTGAAACACCCAAAGGACTCCCACCTATTTGTGATCATGATCATGCTATTCATTTTATTCCAGCAAGTGTTCCTCCAAACATCAGGCCTTACAGATATCCTTATGTCCAAAAGAGTGAAATTGAACATATGATTGCATAAATGTTAGAGGCTGGTATAATTCAACCTAGTCAAAGTTATTTCTCTACTCCAGTAGTATTGGTGCACAAGAAGGATGGATCATGGCGCATGTGTCTAGATTAGAGGGAGCTCAATAAGATCACTATTAAATATAAATTTCCCATTCCTATGATTAATGAATTATTGGATGAATTACATGGACCAATTTATTTTACCAATTTCGCTCTTTGTTCAGGGTATCATCAAATTAGAATGAAGACTGAAGATATTCCAAAAATAGCATTTCGAACACATGACGGTCATTATGATTTTTTGGTCGTGCCTTTTGGCCTTACAAATGCACCTTCTACATTTCAAGGGTTGATGAATTCCATTTTCAAACCCTTCGTTAGAATTTGTGTTAGTATGTTTTGATGATATACTAATCTACAACAGGTTTTGGAAGGATCATGTTCAACACGTTGACAAGGTTCTCAAACTATTGGAGGAGAAAAAATTATATGCAAAAACCTCCAAATGTTTCTTTGGAGTACAAGATGGAATATCTGCGTCATATTGTATATCAGGGGGGTGTTAAGGTAGACCCTAACAAAATTAAATCCATTAAGGAATGGAAATTCCCCACAACCATAAAGTAGTTGCGAGGATTTCTCGGGTTAACAGGGTATTATCGAAAGTTTGTTAAGAATTATGGGAGAATAGCAGCACCTCTAACAACATTATTGAATAAATATGCATTTTCATGGACTCATGAAGCAACTAAGGCCTTTGAACATCTCAAAGATGCAATGTGCCAAGAACATGTCTTAGCTACACCATACTTCACAAAAGCCTTTATTGTGCAATGTAATGCCTCAGGAAATGGAATTTGCTTTGTTTTAATGCAAGAAGGAAGACCCATTTATTTTGAAAGTTTTACAATCAAAAGAAAGTATTTACAGAAAGATATTTATGATAAAGAAATGTTGGAAATACTACATGCACTAAAGAAATGATGACCTTACCTAATGGGAAGACACTTCAAGGTAAAAATTGATCATGATAGTCTTAAATACTTCTTGGAACAAAGACTATCATCAGAAGAGAAGCAAAAATGGGCCACAAATATGTTGGGTTATGAATTTAAATTCATCTACAAAAATGGAAGCTAAATATCGTTGCAGATGCACTCTCAAGAAAGGATGAGTAGGTGGAAGCTTTTATTTGTGCCATTTCTATTATCCAACCAGATTGGATAACCAAATCAAGGGAAGAATGGAAGAGTGTGGACACTCATTCAAAAGTTGCAACAAGATCCCAATACATCTTATACATTTAGTTGGAAAAATGAGTCCTTATGGTATAAAGATCACTTATATATTTGTAAGAATTCCCAAATAAAACAAAAGATTCTTTTGGAATTGCACACCTCTCCCTTAGGAGGACACTCAGGATTTTAAAAAACTTACCACAGGGTGAAGAATAATTTTTTGGGGATGGCCTTAAATCTGATATTCAAAATTGTGTGGCGGAATGTTTCATTTTCCAGCAAAATAAAGTTGAGTCAATTAATACCTCGGGTCTGCTACAACCTTTATCCATTCCAAGTCAATGTTGGGAGGAGGTTTCAATGGATTTTATCACAGGTTTACCTAAGTCCGAAGGAAATAGTTTCATCGTGGTGGTAGTTGATAGACTTACCAAGTATGCACACTTTTGTGCATTATCTCATCCATTTAAGTAAATTATAGTTGCTACTGCATTTATGGAAACAATTCAAAATCTACATGGAAACCCAAAGACTATTGTAAGCGACAGAGATCCCATTTTCATGACTATTTTCTCATTTGGGTACTCAAATAGCTCATAGCTCATCTTATCATCCTCAATCCATTGAGCAAACTGAGACAATGAACAAATTTTTGGAAGGATATCTTCGTGTTTTTTATCTGATAAAAAAACAGAATGGGCCAAGTGGTTACCTCTGGTTGAATGGTGGTATAACACTTCCTTCCATACTGCAACAAAAATGACCCCATTTATGGCACTTTATGGATATCATCCACCGTCCATCACATCATATTTAAGAGAAAATTATAAGGTTAAAGCGGTGGAATATCACATCGAGCATCAACAACAAGTTCTTCAACTCTTAAAGGATAACCTAATTTTGGCACAAAATAAAATTAAACAACAGGAAGATCAACATCTTAGCGAGAGAAGTTTTGATGTAGGAGAATGGATATTTTTACAGCTACAAACATACAAACAAATGTCCCTCAAGCAAGCTAAGAAGGATAATAAATTATCGACAAAGTACTATGGTCCTTACAAAGTGTTGCAAAATATCAGTACTATGGCATACAGATTGAAGCTTCCTGCTACTTCCTGAGTGAACCCATTTTTTCATGTTTCATGATTAAAGAAGTTTATAGTTGACAAACTTCCAGTTCAAGCAATATTACCAAGACTTGATGAGGAAGGAAAAATAATATTGGATCTTGAAGCAGTCATGGAAACAAGAACTCGACAGCTATGAAATCGATCCATTTTAGATTATTTCATCAAGTGGAAGAACTTACCCATTGAAGATTCCACATGAGAGGATGAGATTTTTATACAGAAGAATCTAGAACTACTCAAGCGTTGAGGGCAACACTTTTTCAAAGGAGAGGGGCATGTCAGGTCCCTATATTACTAGTGTAGTCCCTTATTGTTGTTAGTGTAGCCCCCTTATTTTTATTGTTGTACTCCTTATAGTCCCCATATTGTTATTATTTTGCCCCGTAAAAGCCCACTATTATTATTGTTGTGCCCTTACATTATTATTGTTAGGTCGGCTAGGATTATGTTGTGACCCCATGGACTCCTATATATAAAAAGGAGGTTTTTTCATTTGTATCATCCAAGAATTGTTCATTTATGTAGTGTAAAGGAGGTTTCCCCCTCAAAGAGGCTGATTCCTAAGTTGATCTCTCTTTTATTTTATTGTGTGAGCTAGTTTCAACAAAACAATTAAATACTCCTTGAACAAGTAAACCTAGTGCTCTGATACCAACTTGATCTGAATGGGAAAATTAGTGTTTGTTGTGCTAAATTCCAATTCAAAATATTAACAAAGTTCTTGAGGATTATGAAGTAAATTGCAAGTTAACCATGAGTTGTTATGTGTTTTAATGTGAATTTCTTGAGAAAATTAACATAAAAAAAAACACTGAACAACAACATCTAACACACATGAACATCACCATAAACAGTAACACATCAACAGATGATGGAGTTCACCCCGTCTAAGCTACGTCTCCTTGGTCCAACTTCTAATGGTTTGGCCCTCTTCTATTATTCTCAAAAGTGTGATTACATGTGTTTACAATGCTCAAAAAACTCTGAAACCTATTCCAATGGCTCTAGAATGCCCAAAAATGATTGTGTAGCCTCTTTCTGCTTCGAATTTGATAAAAAAGCTAAGTTATGGCTTCCCCAAGTTTTTTCACTAACCGCTCCACGAATTCCTCCAACTTCTGCACCATCCTACATTTCCGCCCCCAAATCCGCTAACTAAGCGCCAAATTGCCCAATTTCCGGGTGAAATTTTTGGCGCACTTACTTAGCCACTAAGGCCTTAAGTTCGAAAAATATGTCCATATGGGAGACCACGTGCCCCAAGGCTAAGGCCAATGACCCACCCCTACCCAACAAACTTTTAATGGTTTAACATAATCACGGTCTATGCAGTGGTTTCAATCAGAACCACCGTCAGCATATATTGTTACTTTTTATGGACAGTTGGTGGGGTCACGAGGCTATCCTCTCGCCCATGATCTTGCCCCCAGGCGGTGACTAGGGTTGGGGCTAGACCCCAAACCCCTTCCCCATGGCGAAAACATAGTCATAAAAAAACTATATGGAAACCATAGTATGTTGATAATCAATGGTATGGCTCGGTGGCAAAGACTCTTTGCTCATTGCTTGGAGGTCGTGGGATCGACCCCTGCTGCTACTGCTCGAACTTTGACCCAAAATTTTGGTGGCCCTCGGGCTACCATGTGGCAGCTTGTGATTGACCACCATGAAACCCAATCAAAACACACTAATTAAAATAAATGATGTAGTGCCACTTGGCACAATCCGATTCGCTAGAGGTTACACCCTTTTACCAGTTAACCTGCCACATGGGCATGCCCAGCTAGTTGTACGGACTGATGAATAGGTTGTCTTGGATTTTTTTTAAATTTTCTTGTTTGACAAAGAGGACATAACGCATTTCTGAGAGCATATGGTGTCAGTTTTCTACGAAATGAGTTGTTCTAGATTCAGTACGATGAGATCTATGTGATCATTCAGGTTCCACACCATTCCAAAAACGTTAATTTTTTAGCATAATTTTGAACACCTGATCATCGAGATCCACTATGCATTCCTTTGTTAATGGCTCCTCATCGAAGCCACATTCTTTTCCTTGGAATGTGAAGATAGGCTTCACAACCAACGAAACAAAGGTGAGAAACATCCTCAACCATCAAACTTGATTCGCAAGAAAATGTCCAAGCACATGGTGTAATAATATTGAGAAGCCAATGCTTTGTTTCCCCCATAGAAAACCCACCTAAGGTGCAACTAAGAGTGCGATTGAGAACCAAAGTAAAGAGAGACTCCAGAGAGGGCGAAAAAATACAAGAAGTTGACTTTTTGTTAGGATGAATAGCCAATGGTGTAGCTCATAAGGCTAAAACCATGCCAGCAAAGAGTGACAAGCCATAAAAATGAAAATACTACATTAATGAAAAAAATACCTAACATATCCCTAGCACAACATGAAGCCACAAAGTGTTTCTTTTCCTACAACAAAACTAGAGAGGTATACAACAATACACCATGTTTTCAACCCGTCACTCCATTGAATTTTGCACCCAAATTTCCTAGTCTCACGCAGAAAAGAGATGCTCAATACATTATAGGTAGGTCAAGCCAAGAGAGCCTAGTCCTTCCTATAGATAAGCACATGAAGTCTCAGTATTTACCCAGACACCCTCCCACAAAAAAATGACTATTCTCTAATGCCAAATCAGAGGTCGTTCAATAAACCATAGTTGCAGGGAAGTTACCTTAATTTTTCCTATATTAAATGTCATCAATGGTAAATTAAGTCAGAAATAAAACCATGCTAAAGCCAATGGATTGGATATTTTATTGTTTAACAAAGCTTGTGTCATTGTAGTGAATGATCCTGGTTTGTGTTATGTGGAGGAGGGTTGTCACCAAGCCTCCCTCGTTAATTGCTTGGGGTGTCAGTGAGGTTAATGCCCCCCGCCATCCCCCCCCCCCCCCCCCCCGCGCCCCCCTTTCTCTTCCGCTTATCATCACTTGAGCATGGTGGCCCTATATTTTCATGTTAACATGATTTTTAAAAGATTTTTTATATCTTCATGTTAACATTGTTTTTTAAATATTTTTACAATAAAATTTTATATGTGATATAAACCAGCATAGATCCATTTAAGTCTGGATGTACCAAACATTGAGAGGGTTCAAGTCTCTCAAGATGAAAATTACTAGGATCACACACCACACTAGTAATGCATCTCTATATTTATGGTTATATATGTATTATGTTACATTTCATTCTTGTTTAAGTTTGGATCACAGAGAGGGTCAACGGGATGTTGGAGGACATGTTGAAGATGAATGTGATGCATCAGTAGAGGACATGGGAGGAGAACATTCTGTTGTTTGAGTTTTCTTACAAAACCGGTTACTAGGAATCACTGAGCACAATTCCATTTGAGGAATTGTATGAGAAAAGTTGTAATACTCCCATTAGTTGGAGTGATCCGGTGAATAGCGTATTGATTGGAACGAACATGTTAGCTGATCTAGATCTTGGGGGGAGGCCCCCAAGATCTAAAAATTTGAAATGGATATTGCGGGGTAGGAGGCCCCAAATATCTGAAAATCTGAAATGCCAGGAAAAGAAGAGAGGAGAGAATACACAATAAATAAAACCAAAAATAATTTTTTTTTCATTAAAATAGAGAATAATTGTAAAAGCTACTTTGTGGTGGATAATATGTCATTTTACAAAATGTGACTTGTTACTTATATTTTTTTAGTTACGATAGCACAAGTAAATTCCATGGGTGGGTAAATACCATGAGTGAATGAATACCATGGGTAGATGTCATTTACAATACCATGGGTTGATTCCACTCACAATGCCATGGGTAAATTCCATGGGTGAATGAATACCATGGATAGATGCCACTTATAATACCATGGGCGGATAAACACCATGGGTGGATGAATACCATGGGTGCATGCCAATTTCCATTCGAATCATTCCTCCCTTATTAAGAAGAAATGGTCCCCATTGTGTGAAGTTACCTGGGTGGGTAAATACCATGAGTGAATGAATACCATGGATAGATGTCACTTACAATACCATGGGTGGATTCCACTCACAATTCCATGGGTAAATTCCATGGGTGAATGAATACCATGGATAGATGCCACTTACAATACCATGGGCGGATAAACACCATGGGTGGATGAATACCATGGGTGCATGCCACTTTCCGTTCAAATCATTCCTCCCTTCTTAAGAAGAAATGGTCCCCATTTCGTGAAGTTACCTGGGTGGGTAAATACCATGAGTGAATGAATACCATGAGTAGATGTCATTTACAATACCATGGGTGGATTCCACTCACAATGCCATGGGTAAATTCCATGGGTGAATCAATAGCATGGATAGATTCCACTTACAATACCATGGGTGGATGAATACCATGGGTGCATGCCAATTTCCATTCAAATAATTCCTCCCTTCTTAAGAAGAAATGGTCCTTATTGTGTGACGTTACCTCCTAAGAAGCATTTGTTGAATATGAGGAGCCATTAAAGGGAAGGGTTTTTTGTGGTTAACCCATAACCATGACGAACGGATATTTGAGGATAGAGATACCTTGTAATGCTTGTGACCAATTGTGATACTGATAGTGTGCGACCTAAAAAGTGGACTTTGATGAATTTTGGGTTTGTGGATGACCCAAAACCATGATATTTGAAGATCTGAGGATAGAGATACCCTATAATTCTTGTGACTAACTGTGATACTAACAATGTGCAGCCTAGCAAATGGACTTCGATGACAAGGATTTTTTATGGTTGACCCATAACCGTGATACTGACTGTTGATGAAGTAGCATGTGCTTACATAACATGGAGTGGGAGGGAACATCCTCCAAATAACCCAATCCAGATGTTGCTATGCTGAAACTTATGAATATGAAGCAAGTAGTAAAGCAAGGTGGGAGGGCATGTTTCCAAAGGGAACTCGCTCCGAATGTTGCTCCAAATATAAAAACTAATTTAAAATGGGAATAACTCTGTCAATATAACTCAAAATATTTATTATAAATTATTTTTGGAAATAGAATTACCATTCTTCATCTTCCCATGTGATTTAAATCCCTATATGGACATGTTGGAAATTCAAATTCGCGTTGCAATTGTCCCACCATCACAAAAGTTTTGAAAAAATAGTTGATTTTAAATCAGCAATACCTTCCTTATCCGAACTCTGATTCGACCAATTTATTTTTTGAAATTGGGTAATTTTTCAAGAGGAGCCCAAATATGCAATCAATTTTCAGAAATTCTGCAAAAAAACTGCAAAAAAATAGGAAATACATCATCCACGAATTATCGTCAGAAATATTTCTGTAACTCAACTGATTTTAAATCAACGATATCTCCTTCATCTGGACTTTGATTCGACCGATTTTTTTTAGATTGGTTATTTTTTCGCAAGGAATCTAGATCTGTTATTTTTTTTTGTATTTTTTTCACCAAAATTTTTAGATCTGATCTGAAAAATATCTGCCCAAAAAATTATTACAAAAAAATGAAAAAAAAAACTCCCTTTGCCCAAGAAAGTGCTTTGTGGAGGTCATAGCATTTGCATGAAGTTTGTTGAAGATTGCTCCAAAAATTTGAAGCTAAAATATGTTTCAAATCGTCATTACTATGGAGTCATAATTTGGCTATGATACCACTTATCCATATCTTGGGGGGAGGCCCCCAATTCCTAAAAAATTGAAATGGATCCTGTGGGGGGGAGGCCCCCAAGATATGAAAAATTGAACTGCCAAAAATAAAAAGGATATAACACATGGTAAATAAAACCACAAAGAGAATTTTTTTAATTAAAATAGAGAATAATTGTAAAATCTACATTGTGGTGGACAATTTGTGCTTTTACAAAATGTGACTTGTTACTTATAATATTTTTTAGTTACAATACCACAGGTAAATTTCATGGGCGAGTAAATACCATGGGTGAATGAATACCATGGGTAGATGTCACTTACAATACCATGGGTGATGAATACCATGGTTAGATGCCACTTACAATACCATGGGTAAATTCCATGTGTGGATGAATATCATGGATGGATAAATACCATGGGTGACTGAATACCATGGATAGATTCCACTTACAATACCATGGGCAGATAAATACCATGGGTGGATGCCACTTTCCATTCAGATCATTAGCAGAAATGGAACAGGAAATGCAGGTGATAAAAAAGAATTTCAATGCAACACAAGAAGAGTAGAAAAGCTATGAAAATAGGAACAAGTTGTTTAATGAGTTTGACGTTGGGGAAAATGTATACTTATGCGTCAATCCCAAGAAGATATCCTTGCGAATTGGATCTTGTTCCAAGTTGACACCTCAATTTTGTGGACCTTTCAAGATTATTGAAAGGATTGGACCAATAGCCTATCAACTAACACTTCCTCCAACAGTGAAAGTCCATGATGTTTTACATGTATCATTACATAAGAAGTATTTTAAATATGTTCATCATGTGATTGACTGGTCTGTATTACAGGTGGATCCAGATTAAGAAATCCAGACATAACCTCAGTGTATATTGTAGAGAAAGGTGTTCATGCTCCGGAGCCGAGCAATCGAGTATGTTAAAGCACAGTGGAAGTACTTTGGGCCCGATGAAGCTACATGGGGGATGGTGGATTAGATGCAGGCTATGTATCCTTCTCTATTCATTAGTTGACTGAATTTCCTTGATATATATTTTTGGTATATGTTTTGATGTGATGTTTGGTATATGTACATATGTATATGGATGTAAATACCACCATGGTTTGTGTTATAAAGCTCCAATAAGTGGTATGAGTGTCATGTCATTATGGTTTTCATGTTGTTATTGTGTCATGTTGGTTTTCTTTTTAGCGAGCTGATCATTGTAAATACTACAACAAGATAAGTTATAAATCTCCATGGGAAGTATTTTTTTTTTCAGTATTCTTGTTGGTTGTAGGTGTCATTGAACACCGAGAATGGTGTTCCCACAAGGGGAATGGTTCTGTAACAACCCTGGTGAAAATTCCATGACAATAAAAGTTAGCAAAGTAAAAAAAATAACCGTGATTATGGGACACTTATTCCAAGATAAATGTTGGGAAAAACATCCTGGTGTGGGTATTCATTTGGTTTATTATGGCTAAGGAAATTGACAAAGGCTTAGGAAAGGAAAAATGTCATTTTTGGAAATTATTTATGAAAATAATGGAAATTAGGAGAAAATGAAGGTGAAATATCACAGGTTGCATGTGAGGAGGAAAGTGAAGGAAAATAATGGAGAATGAAGAAAATAGAGGCCTCATTAAAAAAAGGATTCTGGGGATCAATTTGTGACTTTTGTCAGTTCAATTTTGGAGCTCTCTCTCTATTCTCTCTCTCACACACTCTTGGACACTTAGAGTTTTCTTGGGGAAATTTAGCATTGGATCAAGAAAGGAAAAGAAGGAAAATGGGAAGCAAAGATCAGTCAAGGAAGAGCAGGTGAAAGTAGCTACAATGAGTGTACTTGCATGTATCGATTTTCATGTGTGATTTCCTTGCTAGATTTGGCATGCATGATTATCCATGCGATTCCTGGTTCTCTTGTTGTCGTTGGCATGGGTTTTTCTAGGTGTGAAATTTTTATTCATCCTTGCCTTACCATTTCTGGATAGCTATGGTGTAATGGGGTTCTCATGTTTTTATTAAGCTGGATTTCCGATGGATTCAAAATTTAGTGAGGTGAATCTCTGAATGAAACAACACATATCCTAGAGATCCCTGCACTAGAATGTGGGTTGCGATAAATCAATTGTCATAGTAACCCCTGAATTGAATTGTGGGTTGCCGTAAAACCAAGTATTTGTGCTTTGGTGGGCCTAATAATCCTCTATCGGTGAATGGCAGGATATACAGAAAATCATAGAGGTGGGTGCCCTTGATCAGGCCTAGGAATCCTTGGTCGTTGAATGACAACATATATGGTAAAGCATGGAGGGTGGTTTCTTGATTATGGCCTAATGATCCCTAGATCAAACTGTGGATTGCGGTAAAGCCTAGAGACTAGGAGACAAGAAAATTCCTCACAGTGTAGGTAGAGAAATCTAGTGGCATCCATGATTGTTTATGGCCTAATGATCCAATGAGTATTGCAGTAAATCTTGGTTCTATATTTGGAGGGTGAGGTGGTTTAGCCTCACGAAAACCTGGTTAATTTGTTTGGTTTTGAGTCCCACATTCATTCTTGGAATATGGCACGGGGATGATTGGATAAGGAGATATTTGGTTCAACCAATATATTGTCGGGTGGAACGTGGAAGTCCCAAACCTAGTTGGCTTTTGCATTCATTAATAAGAGTTATTTTCCTTGGTATTTTATGTGAAAATGTATTGGTTAATATGTGGAATTTATGGTTGTTATATCCTTATTATTCCTATTGTTTATATGATAGTTATGAGTATTTTTTATAGTAGTGTTGATGTATGGATCTCATCATGTTTTGATTTATAAATGAATGAACAATAAATATATGACCTAATAGATGATAATTCATCTAATGCGATGATGCATTAATGCTTCTTAGTGATTCTCAAATAAATATGAGACCCCTATGCTCAAATATGTTCAATATGACCTGTAGAATGCATAGTTGTGATATGTTTGATGAAATGCATGTGATGCCTTGTAGGGGTCCAGTCAAGTATTTTCATTTTTATCATTGTTTCTATGTTACCTTTCATTCCTAAAAGTTTCATGTAGTTCTGGGTAGTGGCCTGAGTCCTAGCCTTGAAAAAGTGGGATAAAATTCGGGGTCACTGGCACAAAACTACCTAGAAAATTCCCCATTTGAAGGCATTCCCTTACTGTGGGAGTGATTGTAGGGTCCCAGTAGCATGCATTCCCATGTCATGGGAGTGACTGAGGCTTTAATGTAGTAATATGTCAAGTTCTCTCATGGGTTGATCACTTGGAAGTGTTCGATGGCTCCTGAGGGTTTTGTAACATGTTGTTGAAGTCCAATAAGAAATTGCAGCACCTACACTAGTGTGGGACCAACAGGTCTTAGCATAACCTACATTAGTGTGGGCTAAATTTGGTGCACTGTCTATTTTAATTTTCCCTTAATTAAAGTGGACAATAGAATGTAATCTTATCTCAAAATCACTTGTAATAGTTAACTGAGTGTGATAAACTTAGTTAGCTCATGAATTTTGAGTTGAGGGTATTTGGTGAGGCATGCAGAGTAATTCTAGTTGTAACAGAGTTCGAAGTGCAGTTGGTGCATTAGTTTAATGCATGAGTAATCAGTTAACTCAGTTAGGTGAGTTAAAGTCAGTTAAGATAGTTGTAACTGATTGTTACACTAGTGAGATATCAAGTGAATTAAATATTATTTAAATCACAATCAGTGGTCTAACATGCAACTAATGATTTACTATTATTAACTGCATGCATGTCAGTTCCAGTGGAGACCTAGTTGAGACAAAGGTGAAAGGGTGTTAACTATTATTTGTAGGATTATTGGGTTGCACCCATGCAACCAAATTCCCATTGGATTGCCCATCATCCTTGCACAATTAAGGAAGGTGAAAATTCCTATTTTTTAGGGACTGAATTCATTAGGAATTGGTTGAGCAAGGCAGGTTGTTGAGAGGTTGAAAATTGGCTAAGTATTGGCCAGTTTTTTCTAGGACAGTGTGAGACAATTAGCTGAGTGTTGGAGACTCTTGTGAGAAGAGTGAATTGTAATTGTTTCATGTATCCATGCTGAATATACGATAGAAGATAGTGGGGTTTTGAGCAGCAAGCTTTCCCTAGGAAATTATCTATGTTGTGGTTTGATTTGATTCTTTATTTTCTTCATGTGATTGGTGATTGTGTTTAATTTCCACAATCGATTTGTAGAAGTGATTCAGTACCTTGCTTTAGTAAATTTTGAGATCGATTTGAATCCATGATATACACATATGTTGTATAATTTCTACATGATATCAGAGCACAGGAAATTACTGCAATAAATAAAAATCTGATTTTGTGACTGAATAGAATTCGAACTTGCAGAAGACATTCTTGGTGTGGCAGGCAATTTAGGATCGAAATTTCTTACAATGGCTTGAGAGATTAGACATGCACACTCAAGGGGCAAATCAACTATCTTCTTGAAGAGCAGTGGAGGTAATCAGAAGACAAATGGCTTAGAGAATTCATCGATATGACAGCTACAAATGCATTGTAACGAGATGCTACAAATCTTGATGCATGACAAAAGAAAGTTGCAAAGGTAGGGAGGATCTTATTAGAGGGAGTACGAGACCACATTGTCTCAAGTCTCCATGGAAATGTGACACCATATGCAATGTGGAAAGCTTTGAAAGATCTTTCAGAGCAACAATGATCATATAAAATTGGCACTGAAGGATAAACTCGGGAAGATCAAAATGGAGAAAGGCGAAACCATGCTGAAATATTTAACAAAGTTTGTCCAATGTCGGGATGAGCTTGGGGGCATTGGCATTACTGTCGCTAATGATGATTTGGTGAGCCTAGCTCTTCTATGACTTCCCAAGAGTTGGCATAGTTATCAGGACTCTGCCAATGGAAGGGAAAAGTTGCCAGATTGGGAATGTCTTTGGTTGGATTTGGTGCAAGAAGAATTTAGGCGGAATACCAGAGATAGATCTTCAGCTAAGAATGAAGATGAAGAATATTGTGCTTTGGCTGCCAAGGAAAAGAAGGGGAAAGGAACGAAATTCCATTCCAAATCTGAGTTTGGTAAAGATGGCAAGAAGCGCGACATGTCCAAAGTGAAGTGTTTTCATTGTCACGAGCATGGATATTATGCCACTAACTATCCACAAAAGAAGAAGAACAAGAAGGAAACGGGATCTGCGGCTGGTGAGGAGCTGACTCAGGCCCCAGACCAGCTTCTTTCTCATTGCATGCATGGTGTCAAGTGTAATGGGATCAGTGTGGTATTTGGACAATGGTTCTTCCTTTCACATGATGAGAGACAAAGAACTGTTTAGTAGCTTGGAGGAGAAGGACCTCCATATGCATATTGAAATGGGTGATGATGGGCGGTACAGTGCTACTGGTATTAGTAACATTAACTTCCAAATACAGTCAGGTAAACCCTTTAAATTAGAATATGTAATACATGTACCAGGCTTGAAGAAAAATTTAGTCTCAGTTGTAGTGTTGGAGGATAGAGGAGCTATGATGTTGTTTTAAGTGAAGGAAAATATTTCCTCCGACACAAAACAACAGGACAAGCCAAGAATATTGGGATTCGAGTTAAGAATCTCTATAAAATTGATGTAGATGGCTGTGCAACATTGATGGGTAAGGCAGAAAAAGTGGTGAGCCAGGATGAGGGTGAGTTATGGCAAGGGAGGTTGGGCCATCTTCACCACATAGCCTTGAAAGTCATGCAACAGATTTCTACGGGTCTTCCCAAGGGTACACTTGCACAATCAGACACATGCAAGGGATGTACTATGGGGAAGTATGCAAAGGCTACCTTTCATGAGAAGGAGAACCGAGCTTCAAAAATCATTGAGAGAGTTCACTCAGACATGTGTGGACCATTCTCTACCACTTCGACAACAAATCATAATTACTATGTGCTATTTGTTGATAAATTTTCTTGAAAGTGTTTGATCTACTTCATGTAGAAGAAAGATAAGATGTTCTAAAATTTTCTTGAGTTCAAATCACTGGTGGAGAAAGACCCAGGGAATCAAGTTTAGGCTCTTAGGAGCAAAAATGGTGGTGAATACATCTCCAATGAATTCAAGAACTTTGCAGCGAAGAAGGAATTCAGAGAGAATTGATTGCACCTCATAAACCATAAAAGAATGGGTTCGAGGAGAGAAATAACAGAACGATTGTGGGTGCAGCACGAGGGATGTTGCATGATCAAGGCCTATCATTGTATCTGTGGGTGGAGGCATGCAACACAATGGTATTTGTGCAAAACCGTTGTCCTCATATGATACTTGCCATGAGTACACCATAAGAGGCTTTTATTGGTAAGAAACCTGATGTTTCACATTTTAAGATTTTTGGCTCATATGTTTATGTGCATGTGACCAAAGACGCCAGGAAGAAGCTGGAACCAACAACTGAGATTGGGATATTTTTGGGGTACACTGAAACTCCCCCCAACTATCGGGTGTATTTTCCAAATAGCATAATAATTGTTGTGCGACGGGACATAAAATTTGATGAGGAGAAAGCCATGTGATTTTCCCTTGAGAGGGAGCTGGATTTTCATGCAAAGGAGGAACTCTTGGTTCCAAAGGATGAGCCTCAATATGTGAAGCAACCACATGCAGAGGATCATGGAGTGGCAGAAAACACTCATGCAAATCCATCCACCATAAATGGAAAAAGATGCACCACAAAATCTAATAGATTGAGACTTGATGCAGCAGAGAATGTAGGAACCCCTACTTCACTGCGCAGACAGAGAAAGTCTCCAGACAGATTTACTGGATACATGGCTCTTATGAGCAAGTGTATTGTGACAAAACGATCTTCCTTTCAGGAAGCAATGCAGCAACCAATTTGGTTTGATGATATGGTAGAGGAGTATCACTCCATCGTCAATAACAGTGCATGGGAGGTAGTCCCAAGACTAGTCGACAAATTAGTAGTTGGATATATATGGATCTACAAGGTAAAGAAAGTTGTTGATGGGATTGTGGAGAATTACAAGGCCATATTTGTGGCCCGGGGATTCACACAGATTGAGGGGATTGACTATGATGAGACTTTCACACCAGTCGTGAGGTACTCTTCCATTAGATCTATCCTTGCACTCTCAGCACAGATGGGGTAGCACATTCATCAGATGGATGTGAAAACTACATTTCTCAATGGATTTATTGAGGAAGAAGTTTACATATAGAAGCCACAAGGTTTAGATATCTTTGACAGTGAGTCGCATGTGTGCCAACTCAAGAGAGAATTGTATGGGCTGAAGCAAGCACCTTCTGCTTGGTACACTCGAATTGGCAGCTATTTCACCGGGTTGGGGTTCACTAAAAGTGAAGAGGATGTAAACCTATACCAGATTGTGGTTGATGGAAAGCTCTTGATTATCATACTTTATTTTGATGATCTAATTTTGACAGGTGATGAGCAGTTGATAAACTCATGCAAGGAGGATTTTGTAAGGGAGTTCGTGTAATGTTCCCAAATTTTAGCTTCAAGCTAATATTGAACATTATAGTTTGCATATTTTCATTTTATTCAATAAAATGGGTAAGGAGACCCCTTAACCCCCTTATATGGATAAATAACACTCCTTATGTGAAAGGAGGGTGAATAAGCCGCTGAATTAAGCACCTAAGGGTGTGAACATGATCATGATCACTTTGATTTAGTCATCTTTGACCAAGTCAACAACACTGTCCAAGAGAAGGAATCTTCATGACAAGGCATCGTAGTTTTAGAGAAGGCTCCACTACCTCATCCTCAAGGAAGGAGAGGTTTTGAGCTACATTTCCTCATTTTGGAATTTGGCCAAGCTTACCCCTTCAGCTACAGCGTTATTCTGTTGGGCAGAAAATGTTGAGTTGTTGGGTGCAGCAACAGAGGAACTCATAGAATCATTCTTTGGCTTGTTCTTCAATGGAGATCTTGTATATTATTTGGAGGAGCAGCATAGGAGACTCCCGAGAATCATTTTAGATCTTTGGCACCAGGCCAATCATTCACCATCTCTCACAGCGCAGTCTAGGGCATAAATTGTGTTATTTATGTAGGCAGTTGCTGGGAGGGCCATTGGAGCGTATCAGGAGGAGTGTTTTTCAGTAAAAGGGATCAGCCCTTTGCTTGAGAAAATTATCAAAGGAGGGCATGAGTATTTCAGATCTTCCATAGCCTCATTCTCATTTTAGTTCAGTTGCAGTGACAAGTTATTTGTCACATTTGTACTTTCTCCGACATTTCTAGCAATCTCTCCTAGATTGGCTAGAAATCTTGTATTGGAGCCCATTCTTCTATTCTTGGGAATTTCTTTGTATGTATCAGCCATATTTCATGTATTGACATCTACAATAGCAGCTACTCACCTAGAGACAACGCACTCACTGCTTTCCGGCAATTTGTGCAGTTGTTACAACTCTTGTATTTCATGTGTTAATATTTGGGAATTGATTCCCATTGCATGAGGGGTTTATTCATCATGATATTTCTATATATTTCTACTGAGATACTAATAGATATGTTGGCTGTATAATATTTCATCTTATGACATATTTATAGTTGCATAGTTTCATGATTATTTTCATATATTATTGTAGGCACTCTATTTGAGTAGTTTCCTAAGGGACCTAGTTTGGGGAGATCTGAATAACCCCTCTAGGCTCATTTCATTGGGCTCAACTTCTGGAAGAGAAGTGTTTAATGTATTAAAAAATGGATCCAAGACCCCTTTCAACTTATTTTTACACTGCCTTCGTTATACAGCGTCCTAGAGGACCATATTGCATAAATTCCCGAAAAAGGAGTATTACAGTGGTATCAGAGCATCAATATTGGCTCAGCCTGTGCAACCCAATATAATATTCCATTAGAAGTATAAGCTCCTCACTTAGAATAGGATATGTACAAAGGAAACAAGAAAAGAGGAATGACAGAAGAGGAGGTCTCCCTTCTTCTTTTCCAGACCATGGAGGGTATCATTGAAGACCTTGAGGAGAAAGAAAGGGAAAACTGGAAAGATTTTCTAAGAGGGTTTGTGGATGAAGAAAGCCCTATTTTTTATCACGTTGGGTGCGATTTTTCAGCCACACATGCATATCCACAACGCAGTCAATTTCCCACTTGCACTACTGGGAGGATGGAGGAAGGAGATGAGGCCATTGGAGGAGCAGCGCTGCAACTCAAAGGTATGGCTCATGATTGTTGGTTTGAAAATTTTGTTTCATATTGTCATGAAAATGTAGAATCATATGATGGATTCACTAAAGGATTGGTGAGAAAATATTATGAAAATCACTGTGAATATCTATGTATCAAAACATCAAACACTTTGCATGCATTGGAGAGAACCATGAAACAAACTCCACTCCATATTTCTGAAGGGGATGTAAACATGTATGATGGCTTGCTAAGGGCAAGATCCCCATTGTATGAAGGGCCCTCTTCCATTTTTTAAATCATGGAGGTACTTCCTTCAAGAGATGACCAAGGTTTAGGGCCTCTCCTTGATGATGAGGTAATCTCAATTATTGATGGGGAGGATGAGCATATGAGGTCTAACAGCGCTGTCCCATTGAGAAAAGATCCATTACCACATGGAGGTGAAAAGGGAGCCTTTTCTTCCATTAGAGGAGCCCTTGCACCTTTGCAAGAAGCTCCAAATGTTTTAGCATGTGGAAACCAAGGCACAATTCCGGAGTCAAATGTAACAGTTTTTGGGGATTGTGAAATGGAGGAGGAAGAGAAGGATCAACATCAAGGGTTGATACACCCTTATCTATTCTAGAAAACTTATACACAAGAGAAGGAGACTGTACAGTGCAGTGAAGAGAGGGAAAAATCAGTCCTCTTATACATACAGTCCACTTCTGAACTTGATGTCTCACTATATGGAGGCATTCCACTTGGAAGGCCACTTGATGTAGAGTTGATGAGGGGCATCTTGTCATTTGGTTCACGACTCTTGAATTTCAGAGAGGTGAAGACATTTGAGGAGTCCAGCACAACGCAGAGAGTTTGGGGTAAACCCAAGGAGGATGGAGACACTCTCTCATTTTCAGTATCACCCACTCTCATCAGTTATACTACACTAATAGAGTTTGCTGCAAGGATGGAGGAAGGCATCTTCATGATGCAGGATGACTACTCCATATATTTGGAGAGGACACTTCCTTTGAGGAAGGACTCTTTCACACATGAGATTGGATGGAGGCCACTCATGCTCACCTTGGCTGAGCTTGGGAGATTCCTTTTGGATGACAACTTCTCATGGGAGGCCAACTTCCAAAGGAAACCATCACTATTTGAGCATGAGCAGTTGCATGATGGTCATGGAAGCATTTTGGAGGATGAATTTGGCATGGGGGATGTCAAAGTAGCAGGCAGCAGCATGAGGGGAGCATCACATTGCAGATTACCAGTGCTGTCTCTGAGGAGGATAGATCCGGATTGGAGGTCTCAACCCTTGGTAGAGTACTCCCAGGATCTAGGTGCATGCATGATTTTGGATGACCCAAATAGAGATGACAGGTACATGGTGTATGATATGGTCATCTATTATTATGACAGAGTCTTCTTGACTAGGGCTTCTAGTCTCAAGGAGAAACTATTGCATGCAGCACATGAGGGCTTTCTGGCTATGCACTTTGAGGCATATTTTGATTTGCTAGAGGAGTTCAATTGGGAGGGAAAACAGCATGATATATATCATCATATGGAGAGATGCATAGCCCAGATGATTTTAGAGGGGTTGGCACAACCATTTCCCTACTCATTGGAGGTGAGGGAGAGCATTCGGATGAGCCATTTCAGCTCCCGAATCAAAGTATATGGTAAATAAGGTATATAATTTCATTTTGATTTACCTTTCTTTACTTCATATGGGCAGCTTGATGAGCTAAGGATGATCACATCTCCTTATTATCCTTATTATGATGTACTTGTGGCCAATTGTAGCAATAGGAGTGGCTATTTTTATGATGGTTTGTGGGGGAAGCCACATACTTCTTGGTGTGCACCATTCGCACCGATTTGTATTTTCATGTTTCCATCTTATGAGATGTTTGTGGCAGCAAACAAGTGGCTAGGAAATGACTTGTTGTTTTTATTTTTGATGTAGGTAAGAGGTGCACTGCACTGGTCCCATGAGTGGAGCAGTGACCCACTCTCTAGTTGTATTATGACAACTTGCTTTCATTGCATATTTCCTCCTTGTATTTCTAATGCTTATAAATTCACAGGGAGCACTACTGGGAGAGTGTTGTATATATTGGGACAGCCCATTGGGAGCATGAATCTCCCCATTGCACATGCTTTATATTACAGGAGACACCATGGGCAAACCATGATTGCCACACTACTAGTTTTCTCTTCTTGTGGGAAAAACCACTTGGAGAACTTGAAGGGGCATTTCATGGCTGATTTTCTTAATGGGGAAGCTTGGGCCATTCTTGGAGGCCATACCATTTCAGCCCAAGGATAGAGGCAGCCCCATATGTAACACAAATGGAGGGAGAAACATCTTGGGGATCAGAAGCCCAACTCTCCATTCAACCCCAACACATTGCATAAACCAGGGGTTGAGATTTCTATTTGGATGATAGCATGGATGAGAGGATCATCATTGGGGACCAAATCTTCCCATGCATGTCATCACTCCGACCTTGAGGAGGCCATAGCATAGCAAGAAGGTTTCCACCTACACCTTCTATCTTTCCATGATGTGCACCATTCTGGTTTGCACACTTGGGAGGGAGCATTGGAGGACAGATTTGTTGCAGGATATCTTGAGCAGTGGTGGAGATTATTCATGAGGAGGCCACAAAAGAAAAGGGGGAGGAATTTTGTTCTCTCTATGCAGTTTATTGAGGACAAGCAACATGTGGGAGGGGAGGACTGTAATGTTCCCAAATTTTAGCCTCAGGCTAATATTGAACATTATAGTTTGCATATTTTCATTTTATTGAATAAAATGGGTAAGGATACCCCTTAACCCCCTTAGATGGATAAATAACACTCCTTATATGAAAGGAGGGTGAATAAGCAGCTGACTTAAGCACCTAAGGATGTGAATATGATCAGGATCACTTTGATTTAGTCATCTTTGACTAAGTCAACAACGTTGTCCAAGAGAAGGAATCTCCATGACAAGGCATCGTAGTCTTAGAGGAGGCTCCACTTGCATGAGCTAGGTGGAAAGTGTGAATGGGACCCATGGTGAGAGGAGTTCATTTACTTTATAAGGAGGAGATGGCGGCCCATTTTCATTATGCATTAGCTTATTATTTTCGTTGGGTCTGCAAAGACTTGCATCCCCGTGCTGTTTAACAGGGTTGTAGTGTTCTTGAACCCAAGGGTGTTCCTGGTCGGGAATCCCTACCTCATCCTCAAGGAAGGAGAGGGTTTGAGCTTCATTTCCTCATTCCTACATTTGGCCAAGCTTACCCCTTCAGCTACAACGTTATTCTTTTGGGCAGAAAACGTTGAGTTGTTGGGTGTAGCAACAGAGGAACTCATAGAGTCATTATTTGGCTTGTTCTTCAGTGGAGATCTTGTATATTCTTTGGAGGAGTAGAAGAGGAGACTCCGGGCATCATTTTAGATCTTTGGCACCAGGCCAATCATTCACCATCTCTCACAGCGCAGTCTAGGGCAGAAACTGTGTTATTTATGTAGGCAGTTGCTGGGAAGGCCACTGGAGCGTATCAGGAGGAGTGTTTTTCAGTAAAAAGGATCAACCCTTTTCTTGAGAACATTATCAGAGGAGGGCATGAGTATTTAATATCTTCCATAGCCTCATTCTCATTTTATTTCAGTTGCAGTGACAAGTTATTTTTCACATTTGTACTTTCTCCGGCATTTCTAGCAATGTCTCCTAGATTGGCTAGAAATCTTGTATTAGATCCCATTCTTCTATTCTTGGGAATTTATTTGTATGTATCATCCATATTTCATGTATTTACATCTACAGCAGTAGCTACTCACCTAGAGATAGCGCAGTCACTGCTTTCCGACAATTTGTGCAGTTGCTGCATCTCTTGTATTTCATGTGTTAATCTTTGGGAATTGATTCCCATTGCATGAGGGGTGTATTTCTCATGATATTTCTGTATATTTATGCTGAGATAATAATATATATGTTGGCTGTATAATATTTCATCTTATGACATATTCAGATTTGTAGAGTTTCATGATTATGTTCATATATTGTTGTAGGCTCTCTATTTGAGTAGTTTCCTAAGGGACCTAGTTTGGGGAGATCTGAATAACCCCTCTAGGCTCATTTATTTGGGCTCAAATTCTGGAAGAGAAGTTTTTAATATATTAAAAAAGGGATCCAAGACCCCTTTCAGCTTATTTTTACACTTCCTTACTTATACAGCGTCCTAGAGGACCATATTGCAGAAATTCCTAAAAAAAGAACATTACAGTTTGAAATTAAGGACATGGGATTCATTCACTATTTCCTTGGTTTGGAAATATGGCAGCGGGATGGTGAAATTTTTGTTTCTCAAGGCAAATATGCCAAAAATATACTAGGTAAGTTTCACATGGAGAAATGTAAACCCATGGACACTCCTCTTCCAGGAAATTTGAGGAAAGAGGATGCTACTTCTGGAGAAGTAGTGGATGCTACTATCTACAGGCAGCTAGTAGGTTCACTGATGTACTTAGTGAACACCAAACCAGACATTTGCTACGCATTTAACCAGTTAAGTCAAGCTATGGTTAAGCCGACCAAGCTCTTTTGGAAGGCAGGGAAGCATGTCTTAAGGTATCGCAGGTGCACTATAGAGTATGGATTATGGTAAAAATGGACAGAGGGAGTGAAGCTTCAAGGCTTCATGGATGCATATTGGGCAGGTAGTCCATCAGACAGAAAGAGCACATCAGGAGGGATCTTTAGCATAGGATCGACAACAGTTTCTTGGTATAGCAGGAAGCAATGATTTGTGGCACTCAGTTCAGCCAAGGCAGAGTACATGGTAGCAAGTCAATCTGCATCTAAGGCCATCTCGATGATTAAAATCTTGGTTGGTTTGTTTGTTTCTCAGATGAATCCAACAGTGATACATTGTGATAACCAAAGTTGCATTAAACTCTTAGTTAATCTGGTGTTTCTTGATAGGTCCAAGCACATAGACATTCAGTATCACCATCTTATAGATTGTCTTCAGAGTCACATAATGTTACTTCATTACATTCCCATGGAAGGTCAGGATGCAGATATTCTGACGAAGGCGCTAACCAGGAGAAAATTCGAATACCATATAGGTAGGATCAGGGTGGTAGATAATCCCTTTCTTGTTGAGAGGGAGTCTTGAATTCCAACAAGAAATTGAAAAACCAACACTAGTGTGGGACCAATGGGTCCAAGCAGCACCTACACTAGTGTGGGACTAACAGGTCTTAGCAGCACCTACACTGGTGTGGGCTAAATTTGGTGCAGCGTCTATTTTAATTTTCTCTTAATTAAAGTGGACAATAAATTGTAATGTTATCTCAAAATCACTTGTAATATTTAACTGACTGTGATAAGCTCAGTTACCTCATGAATTTCAAGTTGAGGGTAGTTGGTGAGGCATGCAAAGTAATTCTAGTTGTAACAGAGTTCGAAGTGCAGTTGGTGCATTACTTTAATGCATGAGTAATTAGTTAACTTAGTTAGGTGAGTTAAATTCAGTTGATATAGTTGTAACTGATTGTTACACTAGTGAGAGATCAAGTGAATTAAATATTATTTAATTCATAATCACTGATCTAATATACAACTGATGATTTACTATTATTAGATGCTTGCATGTTAGTTCTAGTGGAGACCCAGTTGAGACAAAGGTGAAAGGTATGTTAACTATCAGTTGTAGGATTATTGGGTTACACCCATGCAACCAAACACTCATTGGATTTCCCATGATCCTTGCATAGTTAAGGAAGGCCAAAATTCCTATTATTTAGGGATTTCATTCATCAGGAATTGCATGAGCAAGGCAGGCTGTTGAGAGGCTGAGAATTGGCTAAGTATTGGCCAATTTTGTCCAGGACAGTGTGAGACAATTAGCTAAGTGTTGGAGACTCGTGAGAGAATATTTCATTGTAGTTGTTTGACGTATCCATGCTGAATATACAATAGAATATAGTGGGGTTTTGAGCAGCAAGATTTCCCAAGGAAATTATATGTGTTGTGGTTTGATTTGATTCTTTCTTTGCCTCATGTGATTGGCGATTGTGTTTAATTTCCGCAATTGATTTGTAGAAGCGATTCAGTATCTAGCTTTAGTACATTGTTAGATCGGTTTGAATCCATGATATACATATATGTTGTATAATTTCTACACATGTGTAGAAGGTCAGATTGGTTGTATTGTGTTGGTTCCACTTCCTTAACTGTACATCGGGATTTGAATCAGATCATATTAACCTCTCGTCACATGTTTACCCCAGTAGACTAGTTAACTTGGGTCATGGGGGCTTCATTCAATGAACCTTTGACATATCACGTGAGTTCATGGAATAGTAAACAGTACCCATAATTTGACTACATATTGGAAAATTCCTCTAAAAATCACATTATTTAACCCCCAACCAGTATGAACCCAATTCACCTTCCCAATTTAAAAAACCCATAATTTCACTAGATATTGTAGGTATCCATTTTTTTATTAACATTTTTTACACCCCTTTATATTTTTTCATTAACTTTGAGCTTCATTTTTTATACCTGCTAATATAAAAACTCTTTACCCCCTATTATATGCTCAATATATTATGTCATTTTTTTCTCAATATATATCCCCAATATCAATGCACATGGTATGGTATTTCTCCCCCAATGAAGCTTCCATGACTTGAGTAAATTTTGGAGGAGGGTGTTACATGTGCCATAGTAAAAATGTCACAACATTGTAACAACAAGGGTGTCTCAACAACGTAACAATAGATATGTCACATAATTATAACAACAGGGGTGTCCTAATAATGTAATAATAGTGGCATCACAACAATATAATTGTAGAGGTGTTGTAGCAATATAATATAAAATGTGTTGCAACAACAATGTCATACATTGAAACTACATGGGTGTCACAATAATGTAACAATAGAGATGTTGCACTAATGATATCATAATACTACAATAGCAGGGGTGTCCTAGCAACATAATAGCAAGGGTATCACAAGAATGGTGTCACAATAATGTAACAACAAGGGTTTAATGACAACCTAATAGTAGAGGTGTCATAGCAATGATGTCTCGACACTATAACAATCGGGGTGCCATAACAATGATGGAGATACATAACTAAAGATATATGGATGACGCCTACATTCTAACATTTTCCAACTACCTATCATGAGAGATTTTTCGTCATGTCTTATGCATGCACGACGAAGATTCTTGTTGGGTGAGGTCATCAAAATTATCCTCTAAGCAAGTACTGATGTTATTAAATCCATTGCCTCAAATGCATTAACCATCACCCTATTCAACTGCTAGGTGGTTGGGTTGTTGATATCCCACCTACATTGCTTGTCAATTCCCTTAACCATTTCCATTCCTATCAGACATGAGCACTTATGGTGGGGGAGCGTGATCCTCCAAAAAATTTTTAAGCTTTGCATTTTTAGTAGCTCTAGAATTGTTGCATTTTTAGTAGCTCTAGAATTGTTGCATTATACACTATGTCCTGAGGGGGATTATCCATATTACTACCTAATTTACTAACCTATTTTTTAAATTTGAGATTTTATTCTAACATCTAATATTTTGGTAACTGAAATATCCAAAAGGAAGGGTTGGATTATTTCCAATCCTTCTTCTTGTCTCCAAAATTTTAAAACTTTAGAAGGAGGCCATTCATTTTTCATTTCTTTTACCATTCGTATGATTAGTTGTGAGTCACTTTCTATAATGAGAATTTTGTATCTATTTTTTATTGCAACATGTATTTTATACTCCAACGAAAAGAGATCTACTAAGTTACTTTTATCTAGTCCTATAAAACTCGTAAAATATTAAGAATGAATCTACTATCATTTTTTAAAACTCTTCCATAACTAGGTAGTCCTAGATTTCCTTTTGAGTCTCCATCAAAGTTTAGTTTGATGAAATTTTGGGTAGGGGACTCCATTTCTTTGGATTAGTGCATCTAGGATGAACAATTATTGTTAGTGTGAATTATAATCACAAGCGTACGAAAAAATCTCACTTTAACTGTGCATAACAAACAGCCCTAACATCAAATGTGGCTGTCAATTTCCTTAGATCTGCAGTAGGTGATCAGAATAAATGCTACAAAAATCCAGATCTATGCAGTTAAAGACATTAAACAACAAAAATAAATAATATTTTCTCCATGCATCCAATAAACAAGACAAGAATTTATAAATAATGTTTTGTATTATGGCACTTGGGAAGGGAACACAGAAAGATGTTACTAGTCCCCCTCAATGGGATGGGTTCTTTTATGTCCTCAGCGCTTCAGATCCAATATCCCTCTCTCTTGAAGGTGCAAAAAACCCAGACAAAATAGAACTCAAAGGGCACTCACAAGCAAAAGTAGAAAAAATATGACAATGATGGAGGATCAAAGTCAGACCAAAAGTGTAGATCAAGAGGTGACCAAAAGGTGACAAAAGGTAGTGAATGAATGGAAAACCCTTCTATTTATAACAAAATATTGAGTTAGTCTAGATATTGGTGCATAATTAAAACATTATTAACCAAATCTAGATCTAACTTACTTGGAATATTTTATTATTTTTGGTGGAGGGAAAAGGAATTTAGAATTGGTTAAATCCCTTTATTTAGAAATAATAAGTAAATAAAAGATTTACCTATTATTTCAAGGATGAGGTTAAGGAATAATTAAATATATAATGATTTTTTCAACTATTTATGAATGATTTAGTCAAATTTAACAAGGAATATTATTAAGTAATGATTTAAATAATTAGTCCTAGAGAATAATAAGATAAATAATGATTTATCTAATTAATTTTCATGTTTTGGGTCAAATATGAACAGGAATATTAATTAAAAAGTGGCTTAGTTAATTATCACTAGAGGAAAATCAAACAAATAAGGATTTATTTAATTATTCCTCATGGGGTTTCATGTTTATACCAGAAATAGTTTAATAAACTATGGGTTATTAAAATATTTCTCATAGTGTAAGCAATTTTACTATGGTAAAATTGGTCTTACATGGTGTAATTTAGTCCATCAAATAGTAACAATTTAGATGACCAAATATTGGTGTAACAGATTTTCCCCCAACGTGCGAGGGTTAGGAGCTAATCGTATGATCGAAGTACATTGCAAGAGCACAATCACTAGACACTGAAGGGGAGTTAGAGAGAGAGATATATAAGACGAACTGAAGCAAGAGAGGACATGAACCTGAGGAGGTGAGACTTACAAGTGTGAAAAGTCTCTTTTATGAGTGAGTAACTTTTCTCAAATGAGGCGGTGGAGGCATACCTATGCCCGCCGAGATGAAAAAGTACAAAGAATAATGGTGCGCCCAGCAAACATGGAACTGAGCTATATATTACATGTTGGCATAAACATGTGTGAGATAAAAAACATAAAGGATCCCACATACATACTATGCCTGGGTCAATAGCCAGGACTTATACAATAATATTTGAGTACATGAGATATAATAACAACCAAAGAGGCCCTGTAAAATAGGAAAGGGCTCTGAAAATATGAATGATACATGCAAACTAAAAAGGTGTTGCAAGCGGCTAAGGCCGGAAACAACAATTTGTAGAGTTGCATCCAAGTCTGTAGTAAAGAGGTCATCCGGGTATGTGGGGGGCTACCTGAAGGGCCACCCCCTCATGAGGTCTGAAACATCTCACACACACCCATGAATCATTGGTACAATCTACTGCATCACTAATCCATCAAGTATACGGATCTCGATCATGCCATAAGGAGCTGGAACTGAGAAACAATCAAGTCAAATGGAAATGAAGGGTCCCTTTGCCTGATCCGAGGCACCGAATAAGAGTGGAAGTTGGAACCAAGGTACACTGCCCTCTAGACCTGTCTTCTGGAATGAATAAGCTGATGTCAACAGAAGGAGGTCTACCATAGGTGAGGGAATGAGGAACCCTCAACTAAGGCACGAGGGATAATAGTAGAATGAATGATAGATTGACACCAGGGATGATGGTGGAATGGGGGGTACTGAGTAGTGGGCTAACGACTTCCCTTGTTAGAGAATAAAGGGCATGGATGAAATGGAAACTACTGACTCAACTCCGGAGGGGATAGGGGATAGTATGAATGGAGGCCAAAAAGGATGACACAAGGGAGGTACAAAGAAATAAAGGATGGAAGACTGTGACGGGAGACAAAGGTAACTCAGGACAGAGTCCATAGATGCAATGATGACTCAACTCGGATGCTCTAAACAAGGGTGACTCGATGATGCTGCCACACAGAATAGGCCTGACAAGGACCATAAAACATGAGTAAAAGATGGTTACTCATGATGAAAATTGACATGAGCATCAAAAATAATGAAGGAAAAGTGGTTCCCCAAGTACAAGTGTCGCAAGTGAAGAAATTCAATTTTGAGAAGCTGTGAAGTGACCCTTTGTGGAAAAAAGGCTTATGGGTGAACTATCAAATCACCAAAATTGAAAGGATACCCATTGGAGTGCTCAGTGAGAGCTTTCCAATAGTGCTAATGGTTCGTCAAATTGAGCTACAGTTCAGTCGTAATTGGTGAAAGAAAAAATTGGGGTTTTTCTTTTAATAAGGCAATTTCCCTCCAATTTGGTTCATTTGCAAGTGTAGTTGTGGTGAATGTAGAGAGGATAAAAGGCCCTAAATATTGTAGTGATCGTAGCGAACAAACCGACCGTTGGAATCGAGATCCGTCAGTTGCAGGTAAGAGGCCTAACCATACTCTTTCAATTGAGTGGATTAAAGTTTCAGATTAGGCACCCAAAGCCTAGGAACAGACCTCTGCTCCTCCTCATGGTTAGGTCGCACTTTTTGTGGTCTTTTCTACAACCTAGGTAGCAGGTACTGGGTAGAAAATTGTGACCTGTCCCAGGAAATGACCTAAAAAGTGTGACCTGTTAAAGAAAGGGGTTTTAGTGTTGTTTTTTGGTTGAGATCTAGGATTTTATGGTTATGGTGCAGTCTTTCATTTATGTATGCTGACAAACATGATGGTTTTGTACATGTATGGCAGAATTGAGGATCAACTGGAGAGAGAGAGACATGGATACATTACGTTCTAAGATCCGAGGGGATCATATAGTCCATGCCGCATTGGCTAGGTTTGGGGTCCTTTTAATGTGGAGAACCCATTGATGAGGGTAGGAGAGCCCTTGCTAGCCCGGATAGTTAGTTGTTGGGACCTAAATCATGATATCTTTATAGTGCAGGGGAACTGGATCAAGCTAACAGTTCAGGATATATATTTCCTAATCGGTCTCTCGCCACTGGGGATGGTGGGAAACACACAACCAGTGTTACTACGAGGGCGGAACATTATGGAATTTGTAGAGTGCCACTATCGACCTAGTGTCCAT
Organism: Pinus albicaulis; assembly: GCA_034641835.2. Taxonomy (NCBI): domain Eukaryota; kingdom Viridiplantae; phylum Streptophyta; class Pinopsida; order Pinales; family Pinaceae; genus Pinus; species Pinus albicaulis. Next base: position 1,195,595,122 of record CM076579.1, read on the forward strand.
GTGAAGGGCACGCGGATACCGATCGAAGATCTAGAGAGGTTAGAGACTCATGTTGTGGCCGCAGCGATGCTACGGATCCTGGGCAACCAGGTGCTCCACCACATCACTGGAGGGCATATGTTGCTGGTTGAGGATGTATTGAGTGGGACCTAATATGGGTGGGCCCATATGATGATGTCGTCATTGAAATGAAAGTTGTCACTACGCAAGAGGTAGGTGAACCATGATTGTGCATATGGCATAGTGATTTGTTTACTCTTCTTTAAGAAGATCATGACACTTCATCCTCATATACAGATCCAGGATGTGGGCCCACAAGAGCCCAGGATGCACCACTGGGGATAGCTGATGTGTAGAGGAGGAGGTGGGGTAGTCGGACTTGTGTTCTGACCCGATTTTTTTGCGCATTGGGATCATATGCCATTATACATAGAGGACTATCCCTATAGTGGGATGAACTATCATGGGGACCCAAACTTGCATCTTCCGCTAGGTCAAGCATGGGGGCCAGACGATAAGTGAAAATTTTCTTATCTTTTATGGTGCATGTTAAAGTTTCATAACATTGTATATGGTACTGATTCATTTAATTTTGGTATGCATATATAGCACCGGTGAAACCGACTAGGTATATGGTAGGACCTGTAGTGTCAAGATCTTCAGAACATAGTGGATCGAGGGGAACACAAAATGAGGATGCAGTGGCCCTCCTGGAGGATGTATGCCATAGATGTGAGAAGCTACTGACTAGTGTTTCTAAGCGCGGTTGGAAGGACCTTGATGACCAGTACATAGAGCCATGTATTGGTCTACCCTCAGAGTGGCGAGGATTCATGTGGCACATGGCGATGGACAGACAGGGGATGCATGATCTACGGGCTGCAGGAGCCAATCCATTAGCCAGGGACCCTCCAGATAGTGATTAGATCTAAGGGCATGAGGTGCCCCTAGTTTTTTTTTTTTGTAACATGCTATGGGCATGTCATATGTATCAGAGTTAATGGACTCCAAAAAATTGTATATTTGGACGACACATATTATGGATATGCATCGTTTTATGGTTTATGGTAATTGTCTTGTGCTAATTGTGTGTGATAAATTCCAATCTAGAATATTGTTTGCAATGCTATCTACATAGTGATTATGGGCTCTAGGTACATGACTGAATGTAATGATTTCAAATTAACGCATTAAGAGCTTCACTCATAAATATCTTCTAAAAAGGACAGGATTATGCACACGATAAACACCATTCAATTGCATAACAAGCAGCAAGGAATCTAAATGAACATGAAGGTGAAGGATGCGACAGTCAAGGGCATCGACTAACAAACCTATCACTGCATCATATTCAGCCTGGTTATTGGTGGCAACACCAATGCATACGTCGTTAGAGAGGAAAAGAAAATTCAAGGGGGTGAAAATAGCCCATGCTACTAATGTTAGATTCAGGGAGTAGTGACTTGCACCATCGGCATAGCCAATATACGGTGTGGATGGCGGATCCATCTAAAAGGTGCCACAAGACAACATATGAGATGATGATGAACAATTTTGACAACCTGAACGCAAGGCAGAAATAAAACAAGCATTGCTAGGGGGAATGTTATGGGTAGAATTTCTACACCCTGCACACTGAATAGTGGACGGTGTGGAGGAAATGTCTTGGGGACAGCTTGGGCTCAGGTCAAGAAAGTCACCATAGACATGGATGGTGATATTTTTCTTATGGGTTGGATAGATAAATTCATGGGTGGTAAATGATTCCATAATGTTGTCATCACAGTAGAAGATGGGGTGACAGGTGGAGGGATGACCACATGATGCGGCAAAGCTACCTAAATCATCATCCTGAGAAGAGAGGTTCACATGCACTACGTCACGGAGGGTGACAGAAGAACAAGTAGATGAATAATCTACCAATGTTAAGCCCAAGGTGATCGATGAAGGGAGGTTAGGAAAAATAGAAGGGGATGCCCCAGAGGGGTCTTCCACCATGGATCTCATAGATTATGAGAGGTAGAGGATAGTGGTCAAAGGCTCCGTCATCTCGACATCGGGAGGGGGTATGTCAATGGGAGTCGATGTGTCCTCTAGTTTTTCTGAAGCATAATGTGCAAGTAAGGGAGAGGCAGACTCGTTCTGCTCAGCCTCGTATTGGAAAACCACTTCCAAGGAGGTGCAGTGATCTTCGAGGGGAGGACAAAGGTGAGTATAGTGGCCATGGAGATCACACGAATCACAAGATTTATTTGTGTGAAAATTATTGATTTTCTTGGATGAATCCGGTAAAGTAACATGTACTTATGGGATATCAGACTCAAGAAAGGCTTCGTTGACAGTGGGTTTGATACGAGACAATTTGGGACAATTGTGGGTAGCATGACTGACAATGTCACACAAAGCACATAGAGGTGTATGCTTTGGAGGATTAGGAGGAGCAATTGTTATCTGGGCAACCTTTTCCTTAGGTGCCTTTTTTGCGCGCTTTGCCCCCCTCACCCGAGTCTTCCAAAACAGGAGTAGATTCTTGTTAAGGTGGCTGAGGGACAAAAGCAAAGGGAGGGGTCATAGCAACCAGTTGGATTGGGTCAAAGCAGTGTAAGGGTTGAGTTGACCAGGAAGGGTATTGGTTGGGAGATCAATGTACCAGACTGGGATCCCCAGGGTCATGTTGGGAAGGGTCAAGGTAGTCATAACATATACCGAAAATACTCCAGAAGGGGGAGCAAGAAACGGTATCTGACCGGAGGGGTAATGGCCAGGTAGAATATCTCCCAAATGGTTAAGGGTAGGGGGAACCATTCAATGAGGAAAAATAGGATCAGGGACACCAACTACAGATGAAGAGCCTTGAGGAGGAGGTCCTGAAGGCTTAGTCGAAGTAATAGGAGCAGGTTGCCAAGGGCGAGGCTGCTGACTAGTCGAACCAGACCGTTTGATGTCGGAACGAGACGATTGCATCATGCAAACATTCGACGAGCTAGGGTTAGAGATAAAGGGGGGGGAGACCAGGGAATGAACCAACCAAAGAGGAATATTTATAGACTCCAGTGAGACAATGGTAGGAGGTTCAACTATTTGTTTATTGGCCACCGAAGAAATAATGGACTATGGAGAGGTCTGAGACTTCGATTCATAATATGTTAGCTGATCTATAGTGACAATATTTCCATTGTGAGGGAAGCACATCTTACAGTGAACCGCAGATGGGACAACAGACATTGCATAAGTGTAGCTATGACCCAATAGAATTTTGTAGTCTAAGGGGGAATCAATGACTTTAATGTCAACACATATAATTTTTCCAGCAAGAGTAATAAGACAGTTGCAGAACATGCCAAGGGGCTGGAAAGAGTGGCCATCCCATGCATGGAGGGTGATACTGGAAGGGGCTAACTTGGGCAATTCGAGATTTTTCCAAACAGAAGCATACATCACAAAGGTGGATGCTGCCTTGTCAATGATACATCGGGAGACGTGGCATTCTGGATCTTGACAGGTATTTGGAAATCAATGGATGCAGGTAGGGGTGGATGCTCTGACTTGTCGACATAGAAGACAATCAAACGATCATCTCAAGGATCCACAGTGCCCATAGCAGTTAGTAGATCTTTACGTTGTGAAGGGCATGACTGGATGACTTCCAACATTGACATGGAGGCAGGTGATTGCGCCAAGTCATATACTATTGTAGGTGTGGGTGGCTTTACCAGAAGTAGAATTTCAGCGTAACGGTCCTTTAGGGATCTTAGTATGTACCTCTGCCTTAGGCTGAGGGATCTGTAAAGGACCATTGGGTGTTGAAACTGGCTCTATGGGACCTAAATACTCGGGCTCGGTGGCAGACATAGCGGGAGGCTTGGTGTACTAGCGCTACTCAGTCTGAAGGTTGAGATTGTTAGTATTGGCCTGGTCAGAGTGCATCATGAGGATCTAGTAATCAGCAGTACCAGATGGGGTAGGTTGAGTGGCCACCTGACCTTCAGGGGGTTAGGCAACCACATATCCTTGTTGAGGGAAAGGATTGGTAAACACAACCGTTTGAGTAGGTGCAGCATTAGGAGGAACTAAGGCAGAGGCTTGTTGTCCTCGAGACGCTGCTTGAGATTCCCATAGTTGACACATATGAGGTAAAAGGGGACAATAATGGGTATAGTGAACATGGAAGCCACAAAAAGAATGAGGCTTATTCGTACGAAGAGGCTTGTTCTTATTGGGATGATCACCCTGTTGATGGGTTGCAATGTTAGATGTATTCCCTTAGGGATTGTTTCCTTGATTACCTAGAGTGGGTTGGTTCTGGTTGCCTTTCCTCTTCTTTTTGGAAGTGGGAGGATTAGCCGCACCCTGTTGCGCATACACTTGACCTCGATAGGGGGGTGGCTACTGCTGCGGATCTTGAGAAGGCATGGGAGGCGGAGGTGCTTGTGCTTGAGGAGCTGTAGCACCTTGTTGTGGATACGAATAGTAAGGAGGCTGAGAAAAATTGGGCTAAAAATTTTGGGCAAAGGCAGGACCTGGCATCGGAGGATGCAATTGGGTAAAGGTGTGAGGCATGACGTGTCCTGGATACATGCTTACAGGAGGGGGAAAAGTGCTAGATGAGCTAGCCCCTCCCTGAGGGAAACCGTAACCATATGAGGATGAGTGTATGGATGTGAAAGGGATCCAATGATACCGTCGACAGCATGAGATTCCCCTGGTGCGTTGGCACCACCAGGTCTAGAGAGATCAAGTAAGAAAGTATAAACATAACTAGATTGCGTGTAGATCAAGTCATATTTCAATGCAACTTGGAGGGATTCTTCCTCAGTCTGAGGAAAGTGAGATGCGACATATTTACCAATAGAGGGCAAATGGGATCTGAGAAACCAGTCCATGTAGACATGGTCTTCGAAAATGTGAGCTCGACATAAGCTCTTCCTTCTGCGCCATTCTTGAACATGGTCAGATAGGCGGGTGGAAGAGGTTTGACAGAAAGTGGTCAAAATTTCGGTACCGGTGTCATAGCGAAGGGGAAGCTAGAAGTAGGATAAAAACACCTTTGCAAGAGTCGCAAAAGTAGCATGAGAGGCAATGACTTGGTCGACATACCACTTGGAAGCTTCTCTAGTAATTGTATGCTGGAATAATCGAAGATGGACAGAGTCATCAGTCATATAGTTGGATGAACACCACATGTGGAAAGAACAAAAATGGTTGGTAGGATCTTCTCCAGCATTTCCTTCAAACTTAGGGATGTCTGAAGGAATCTTGGTTAGCATACCAAGCCAACCTAGATCATGGTGTATAGGGTCATTAATCAGCTGGATTAACTTGGGAAGGCTTAGGCCTGCCATATATGGAAGTAAGGGAGCATTTGGAATCGTTCCTGTTGTGACTCCACTAGTAGCAGCTCCAGAATTAGAGCCAGGGCCACCACCAGTGGTAGGTCCTGCACCAGACATAATGAAGGTGAAAGGTTGAGGAGAACCGCGGATAGAAACAGGAGGAGAACCCGATGAACCAAAATCAGAGTCAGAATGGGGACTCGGCGGAGGACTAACTTGGACCCTACGTGTTGGATTAAGTCCTCCTAACGAAAAATGAGGATGAAGGCCTTGGAGTCTCCAGGATAAACGCTTTGGGGGTGCAGTGATGGAAAAGATACACGAAACCCAAGAAGGAAGAGAGGTAAAAAAGGGCACGGAGGTGCAGATTAATAAATTAATTACAAATTTTTAGTCTTGGCCTGGCAGTGTAAAACAGACGCTCTTTGCTTTAGGGGTGCGTGTGTGTAATAAGTGTGTTAATTTTAATTAAGCCCAGACATGTGTATATAAAAAATAATAATGATGTTGTATAACTATAAATAAAACTGAAAGTGATAGTAAATGAAACTAAAAGTGACAATAAAATAAACAGCTAAAGATGCATAAATTTAAACCTAAAAATGAGGGGTTCCCAACAACTGGTCTAAAGGTCGGTGAAATCTACTCAAAACACACAAAATGGCCAATGGATCTAAGGTCAAGAGGGACAGGGATCTAAAGGTCAGATATGTTGAAAGGAGGTGCAGAAAACAACAAGAAACCAGAGGGGAAAATGATAAAACATAGGTGGCGAAAGGCTACAACCTATAGGGAAATGTAGGGGACCCTAAAGGGAGGACCAAACAAAGTTGAAAATAGGTGCTTTGTATGGAAAAATAACCGATCTGAAATGGATTTGAAAAGGCAGGTTCAGATCTGAAAAAATGGCTGAAAAACACTGAAATCTCATAAGACATGCTTCAACTAAACTCCTCCTAAAAAGGTGGAAGCGTACAGAAGCCCTGAGGGGCTTGGTTCCTACTTCGATGAGTAAAAATAAGAAATTACAGGTCCAAGATGGGTAAAGACGGAGTTCAGACAACCCTGAACAATTCCCTCGGCAAACCCTAAAAATTACAAAAAAAATCCTACAAAAAGGTGCAGGTCACATGTTCTGAATTTTTTTTTGCTGAGGTTTAAGTTTTTGGGCAAATATCCACTACTCGAGAACTAAGGTCGCATGTTTTGGGCCAAAAACTATGACCTACACTTCCAGCTGTCTCGGGGGCAGGTTTCATAAAAAAAGTGTGAATTAGAATTCTTTGTCGCAAATGGTCTGGAAACACACAGAAGTTAGAATTTTTACTATTTTAGGCTGAAAAAGGTTAAAAAAAACATCAAGGAATACAAAATAAGAAGCTGAAGAAAAACCCTAGTGGCTGAAGCAGCTGGTCATGCAGGGATTTGAAAAATGACAGCGGTCATAATTAAAAACCCTTACGGAGTCGCCAGTTGTTAGTGTGAATTATAATCACAAGCATACGAAAAAAGATCACTTTAGCTGTGCATAAAAAACATCCCTAATATCAAATGTGGCTATCAATTTCCTTAGATATGCAGTAGGTGATCAAAATAAATGCTACAAAAATCTAGATCTATGCAGTTAAAGACATTACACAACAAAAATAAACAAGAGTTTCTCCATACATCCAATAGATAAGACAATAATTTATAAATATTTTTTTGTATTATGACACCTGGGAAGGGAGCGAAGAAAGATGTTACCAGTCCCCATTAATGGGATGGGTTCTTGTATGTCCTTAGCGCTTCAGATCCAAGATCTCTCTCTCTTGATGGTGCAGAAAACCCAGACAAAATATAACTCAAAGGGAGGTCACAAGAAAAAGTAGAAAAAAATATGACAATGATGGAGGATCAAAGTCAGACCAAAAGTATAGATCAAGAGGTGATCAAAAGGTGACAAGGTAGTGAATAAATGGAAAACCCTTCTATTTATAAGAAAATATTGAGCTAGTCTAGATATTGGTGCATAATTAAAATATGATTAACGAAATCTAGATCCAACTTACTTGGAATATTTTATTATTTTTGGTGGAGGGAAAAGAAATTTAGAATTGGTCAAATCCCCTTATTTAGAAATAATAAATAAATAAATGATTTATTTATTATTTCAAGGATGAGGTTAAGGAAAAATTAAATAAATAATGATTTATTCAACTATTTATGAATGATTTAGTCAAATTTAACAAGGAATATTATTAAATAATTATTTAAATAATTATTCCTAGAGAATAATAAGATAAATAATGATTTATCTAACTAATTTTCATGTTTTGGGTTAAATATGACCAAGAATATTAATTAAAAAATGGTTTAGTTAATTATCCCTAGAGGAAAATCAAACAAAAAAAGATTTATTTAATTATTCCTCATGGGGTTTCCTGCTTAAACCAAAAATAGTTTAATAAACTATGGGTTATTAAAATATTTCTTGTAGTGAAAGCAATTTTACTATGGTAAAATTGGTTGCACATGGTGTACTTTAGTCCATCTAATAGTAACATGCTAGATGACCAAAAATTGGTGTAAAATTATGATTAAAGGTATTTGAGGAGAAGGGGAAATTCCTAGAGAGTGTAATATTCCATATCCTTGAGGGTTACAAATCTAGTTTTGCAGAGACTAATTTGAAGCTAGTACTATTTGTTTTGTACCTTTTGTCACTTTGTCTCACTCTATTTCTTCATAGACTAAAATTATTTTGAATTTGTGCCTATATCTATCCTTTCAGTTGTCTGATAGGATTAAACCAATTAGAATCTACCATTCATGATTAGGTTAAAGAATGTAGAATTTATCCGGTGTGAAAGGGAAGAGTTGATACTTTATATAGATATGTCTGGCTATCGAAAAATAATCGAACACTTTTTTCCCAAAGAAGAGAGGAGAAGGGACAAGAATTAAGAAGGTGTTCTACATTTTCAAATTCTGAGGAACATTAAAAACAAAGGGGCCCCTGAAAACCTTTATGTTGTATCTGATTTGAAGTTATAATTTTACCCTACAGCAAGAGCCAACGAAAGAAACAAACTTTCAGTTATAGATTCAGTTTCTAGAGTTCAACCCAAATGTTATCATCTAACATTGAAGCTACATTTTTTTCTGTATTATAAGCTTTTTTTAAGTTGTATTTTCCAATTTCCTTGTATCCCCATATAAATTTTTCTAGCCCTTGTTGATTTTAATTCTCCTATTTATAATCTCCTCCCAAAAATTTTCCCATGTTGTATTTCCATTTTCTTGACACCCTTGCTCTTTTAGAATCCATATTCTCCATTTTTACTGCTCCTCTGGAGGTTTCCAATAGTGTGCAACTTTGAGATTCCCTTGCGATATCATACTATTTTTATTCTTCATATTTTCTAGGTCTTTCAACTTAGGAATGTGATTCCATGAACCCTCCTAAAATAGGGCATGGTTTCCCTCTCTTACTTCCCATATTCTATGATTTTTTATAAGACATAGATTCAACCACACTAAATTCCATATATGTGAGCCTTTTATTCCCCATTCACCTTTGATTAAGCTTTGTTTCTTCACATTGCGGGTGTATTTATTTCTCTCTAGCTTGCTCCATAGCTCATTTGGGGAGTGAATCCAATGCCACTAGGTTTTGGTAGACAATATTTCCCTTAGTATTTATGGATCTCAAAGGTCCAAACCCACGTTCATTTTTGGTAGGCATATCTTTTCACATGAAACAATATCCCTCTTCTTATCCAACTTCACCCCACACCACCCACAAAAGGACCTTTGAATATTGTGAATTTTTTTAATGTCTGCTTTCATAGTAGCTAAAGCGGAGAGAAAGTAGACATGTATCGCTTATAGGACTAATTTCAACAAAATCAGTGATCTAGATATATTTAAGGTTCTAAAGGTCCAACTTCCAAGCTTATTCTCAAAGTTTGTTAGGAGATATTTCCATCAAGTATGATGAAGAACACTCTCCAACAAAGGGGCATGTAATACCCTACATTATTTAACAATGACAACAACAATAAAATACTTATGTAATTAAAAATAAATAAAACACAAAAAATAAGACATGGGAAAGGAAAGTCAAGATAAAGAAATAGTTAAAAATTAAAAAGTGGATCCTAGAGATAACATTATTTATATGGATGGATTTTGTCTAAATATGAGAGAGAAGAAGAAATACATGACGTTGGCTTTGCAGAAACAAACTAAGAAATCTAGCATAATAGTAGATTTAGGTTTTGGGGTGTCCAACTGTAGAAATTATACAATATGCATGTATATCTTGGATTCACCCAATCTAATATTATGCTAAAGTTAAATACTGAATCGCTTATACAAATATTTTGCGGAATTAAAAACAACACAATTGCCAATCACATGAAGCAAAGAAGAAAAGATCAAAACCACAAAACCAGATATTACCGAGGAAATCTTGCTGCTCAAAACCCCTCTATCATATATTGTATATTCTACAAGGAATCGTGAAACAATTACATACAAAACTCTTCTCATAAGAGCCCTTAGTACATCAGCGAATTGTCTCACACTGTCATACAAAAATTGGCAAGTTCCTTAGCCAATTTACTGCCTCCAGATAGCCTGCCTTACTCACGCAGTTCCTGATGAATGAAATCCTTAATCACAAATAATTTAAGCCTTCCTCAACTGAACTGAGTATCATGGGCATCCTGTGGTGTTATAACTACACCTAGGTAGCATGCTAATATCACAATTGATAGTTACACTTCCCTTTCACCTAGATCTCAACTGGGTCTCCACTGGATCTGACATGCATGCAGTTAATAATAGTCTCACTTGTGTATCTATAGTTGCAACTAGCACAACTGACTTTAACTCACTTAACTGAGTTAAAGTGATTTACAACTGCATTAACTAATGCACCACTGCACTTCCAACTCTGTTACAACTAGAATCACTTTGTTACAGCTCAATTCACTTTACATGTCCCACCAACCAACCACTTAACTCGAAATTCACTTAGCTAACTAATTTTTCACTTCAGTTAACTATTTCCAAGTGCTCATTGATAATAGATTATTGTTTATTGTCCAACTATTATTAAGGGATAATAATAGTCGACATGCATCTATAAATAGACATGCAACCTATAAATAGAACTTGCACATACATCTATAAATAGACCACATCTATAAATAAAATTTTCTCATGCATCTATAAATAGACATCCACCTAAAAATAGCATGTGTGGGCCCCACCAAGTGTATGTGCTTAATTTTCACTAGGATCGAGGATGTTTTCGAATGCCAATTTCATTGTTTCTTGTTGCAAACTTCAACACTCCCTCTCAACAAGAAAGGAATGTCCTTGCATGTAACATGCAACTCCATGCATGCGACATGAAACCCTTTGCATCTGCCATGAAACCTCATGCATGCACCATGCAACTCCATGCATGTGCCATGCACCCTTAACATGCAACATTTCCGAAACTAAATAGCCTCCAAACAATTGAATCAGTATAATGCATCTGTCATCAAAGTCTTATGACTTCTACTGGTACCAACTGCACATGTCTTCTAGATCCACTGTGCTATTGACCTTTGCATCCATGCACTCTGTACTTTCTATCAACTCTGATCCGCGCTCCATTATCAGAAACTATCACTTTGATTTCATGTCCTCACGACATCTGACTACATCAATCCAATTGATCCTACTACTTCTGCTCTATGGGCTCCTCATAGCCAAGTTCGATTCATGAGATCCACACCATCTCAATGAATCTTGCATAGAAATTTCTTCTTGGGATTATTCATGCATGTCGCCCCACTTCTCACCTGGTGGTATAGCTGCATGCACTTCCTCTGCCCATCTGGCTCAAAATTTCTCTGCATGAGTGTTTGCTCCCACTCCATGATCCTCATCTTGTGGATGCTCCACATCTCAAGGTTCACTCTTACCTGCATGCAAATCCTGCTCTCTCTCAAGCATCAATTTCATGGCTTTCTCACACTTCTGAACACTAGGAAGCTCAGTATAAATCCCATCTACATCAAATCTATAGAGATTCTTCTGCATCTCCAGTTGTGGCTGCTCCATAACCTTCTAAGGCTACTTCTCAGGCTGCATGTTGAGAAGCTCCCTCTCAACCACCAAGTCACTAACCTCTTCTTTGCTCCTTAAAGCTTTGCATGCATATTTTACCTCAGTGCATGTAGGTTCTTGGCTCGTGCACATTGTAATTGTCTCGTCGTCGCAAAATTTTCTAACAAAAGAGTTGATTTTAAATCGACGATATCTCCCTCATCCAAGCTCCGATTAAACCGATTTTTTTTTCAATTTGGGGTTTTTTTTTTCAAGGAATCCAAATATGTTTTTTTTTTTTTGAAAATTTTGCATCGAAGTTTTCAGATATTCTCTGCAAACTCGTGCACCCAAATAATTCCTTCTCTCATACCATGTAGAAAATTTATAACACATATTTGATACCATGTAGAAATTATAAAATATGCATGTATATCTTGGATTCACCCAATCTAATAATATGTTAAAGTTAAATACTGAATCACTTCTACAAATATTTTGCGGGATTAAAAACAACACAATTTTCAATCATATGAAGCAAAGAAGAATAGATCAAAACCACAACACCAGTTATTCCTGGGGAAAGCTTGTTGCTCAAAACCCCTCTATCATATATTGTATATTCCACAAGGAATCATGAAACAATTACATACAGAACTCTTCTCATAAGAGCCCTCAGTACATCAGCTAATTGTCTCACACTGTCATACAAAAATTGGTAAGTTCCTTAGCCAATTTACTGCCTCTAGACAGCCTGCCTTGCTCATGTAGTTACTGATGAATGCAATCCTTAATCACAAAGAATTTCAGCCTTCCTCAACTGCGCTGAGTATCATGGGCATCCTGTGATGATATAACTACACCTGGGTAACCTGCTAATATCACAACTGATAGTTACACTTCCCTTTCACCTAGATCTCAACTGGGTCTCCACTGGATCTGACATGCATGCAGTTAATAATAGTAAAAACATCAGTTTCATGTGAGATCACTACATGTGAATTAATTAATATTTAATTCACTTGATCTCTCACTAGTGTATCTATAGTTGCAACTAGCACAATTGACTTTAACTCGCTTAACTGAGTTAAACTGATTTACAACTTGCATTAACTAATGCACCATTGCACTTCCAACTCTGTTACAACTCAAGTCACTCTGCATGTCCCACCAACCAACCACTTAACTCGAAATTCACTTAGCTAACTGATTTTCCACTTCAGTTAACTATTTCCAAGTGCTCATTGAGAATAGATTATTGTTTATTGTCCAACTATTATTAAGGGATAATAATAGTCGACATGCATCTATAAATAGACATGAAATCTATAAAAATAGCTTGCACATACATCTATAAATAGAATTTTCTCATGCATCTATAAATAGACATCCACCTAAAAATAGCCTGTGTGGGCCCCACCTAGTGTAGGTGCTTAATTTTCACTAGGATCAAGGATGTTGTTTCCAGATGCCAATTTCACTATTTCTTGTTTCAAACTTCAACACCAACTGTATAAGTATATGGTGCACTTGAGCATATGTTTGATTGTAGAGTCACCCCCCATACATTGTTTGCAATTAACAAGATTAGGTATGCATCACAAATCAAGACATTGTTAGTAAGTGGAATCTTCTCCTTGTAGGTAAGTCCCATCACACCTTGTCATTTCATTTATAGATTATTACTATGAATTTCTATGTATATGTTTAAACAATAGATCGGGCCATTACATTTGGTATCCGAGACAAATTTAACCTCTGGGACCTATGAATCCTTTTAGCTTTTCTAAATTGAGTTTATACAAAAAAATAAATTATAAATCTGCATCAATTTGAAGACTATGATAAAACTATAATTACAAATCATTTATAATTGCAGCAAGAGGTGCTCTACAACCGAGTATGGGGTATGCTTAACATTTAACAAATTTAATCTAATTTCAATGTCGTCCCTAATAAAAATTTTAAAAATCGATATAATTATTATGTATAAACAAAATATAAATTCAATGTTGGTTTTACAGAAGTGGAATTTATATGTAGGTTCAATTAAAAATAATAATAATAGGTTAAAATTAAAAATAATAATAATAGGTTAAAAGTAATATTGAGCGAGTATAGTGGAGATGTTGTAGTGTAAACATTTAAATCTTGACTCAATAAATAATAAAAATAATAAAATTCAATTTGTTATATTATAATTATGTTTTCTAAGGTAATTTAACCCCTCTGCCTCAAGTTAGAAATTATGCTCTTGAAAAAATTGCATAGATAATTATAAGTTACACTGGTCAATGCTAAATCAATAATGGTTGATAGACAGATCATCCTATAGTCTTTCTTTAACAGTAACTTATAAATTGTGATGTGAACTCGATAAGTAAATTTCTTGCTCAAGCGAAAGAACTTGCATAAATTTTGGTGGATAGTAACCACTAGTATTTGTACACATTTACAATTTTACTCCTACATAAGTGTTAAAGAAAAAATAAATAATGATGGGAATAACTCATGTAAGTATATTTTGTACGTCTTATTCCTATCCATCTTTTATGCAAAAAAATTGTTTAAATTATGGTGGGAAGTAATTGATGTGAGATATGTTATTTACTTAGAGTATAAGTTATTTTCAAGTATTTTATTTTTGAATGGTTTTCTTGCAAAGCTTAGGGATAAAAAATCACTACATAAATATCTAAAAATCATGCATGAATATTGCAACCATATCCATTAATTATGACATAAAATATGTAGGACAGTTATCCACATGGCATTATATTGTACAAAGGCTACAATAGGGCCTTTAATTTATGGTCCAATAGAATGTTTGAATTTTTTTTAAATAATGTTGAAAAATAAGTAGTTACTTTCAGATTTTAACATTATAATTTGAAAGGAAGGTGGGAGAGAAAGAGAGAGAGAGAGAGATGGAGGAAGAGAACTATGGAGTTGCAGGGGGGGAGAGCAAGGGAAGAAGAAATTCATAAAGAGAGAAAGGTGGAGAGAGACAGGGTGACAAGGGAGAGATGGAGAGAGAGTGAGGGAGAAAGTAGATCCACATGGAATAGAGAGAAAGAGGAGAGGGAGAGGGAGAGATGGATCTAGACTAGATATGGTATGTGTGTATATAAAAACCAATTTAGATCCATCTTAACCCTGGATCTATCAAGCATCAAGAAGAATCAAATCTTTGTTCACTTCAAAAGAGGTTTGTATCTCATGAGATTTAATCCCTCTGGACGCTTGATAGATACGAGATTAAGATAGATCTAGACTAATATATTACCAATTATATTAATGTAGTATGAAAGTAAATAAATAAGAGCAAAGATAAACTCACCTCTAATTCCTATACAATAATTTTATCAAAAATGTTTGTACTAGATCTATATTATAGTCTATTATAGGCGAACTAATAGATGTATGGTTAACAAAACATTATAGGTCTATGTATTTATTATGTCTTACTATACATTGAATATTTTTTTATAATAAAGATTTGTTTAGAACATATGGTAGATTTATTTCCTTTACAAATTTTGAAGTTAGTGTATAAGTTTGGCGTTAACTCTGTATGTTGCAAGATATTTGATGGATCTGCACATTTGGAAAGGGAAAATCGACCTTAAATCAAGGTGAACGACTCGCTTGGCAAGTGGAATAAGTTTTTCCCTAATTTCCATGAGTCCAGGAACAGAGATTTACTTCGTCTTTGATCAGAATATATTGATTACATAGTGCACACTAATGTTTATGGCTCATCGTAACATCTAAGTGGGAAGAAATCCTAGAATCTCAACCTGTCTTAGTTCAATTGGCTCAACGAGACAAAATGCAATGCAATTCAACATACTTGCACGAGATTCCACTCCATGTTTTACAATATTTGGAAAGACTTCATCATTGTAAAATAAAATATAATTTAATCAAAACATATTATATATATTTGGAAAGACATTCTTTGGGAGAGTGACTACAGAAGTTGCATGGACACTTGATTTGATTTGTTCCAAATAAATGGTCCCACATCGATTACATAGAAACACTTGATTTGATTTGTTCCACATCTTGATTTGATAATGGCTTTTCTAAAAAGTTAATTGTGTTTCACATAATGGGCCAACTACTTTTAGTTAATGGAACTGCCATGATGATGAAAAGTTATAGGATATGATAAATTCTGGATAGAACAGTGCGTAATCTAAGGATTTGTGACAATTATTTTAAGAAATGGATCATGCTAAATAATCTAAGGATTGCGAAGTTTGAGTGAAAATGGAGCAGAAACACCCTTTCACATTGCCATAATTGGACATTTGGTAAATAAATGGATACAATAATACAATGGGCAGAAATACACCAAGAAAGACCACACTAACTTATATCATTATTTATAAGTTAAAAAAATTAAGTTTATTTAAAATGGTTATCTCTATATATATTCCTTTCTCCAATTTTTAACATTTATATATTTATTTAAGTTTTGGATTTTTTTAAAGTGTGAAACATTTATATATTTATTTAAGTTTTGGATTTTTTTGAGTGTGAATCAATATAATTTATAAAGAGATTTACGTATAGAGAAAGTTAACAAAATGATATTGTTTTGGTGTATTTATTTATCTAATTTAATTTGATTATGAAATTTTTTATTATATTAAAAAAAATTTATAAAAAATAAATGTAAGATATATTTTTGAAATATTTCAAAATTCTCATTAAATTGTTGAGTTTGTTTAAAAATTTCGGTATTTAATTAAATAGTTTGCATGCACATATGATTGTAGGTGCATTTTTTTTGTATTTTATTTTAAACAAGTAAACAATATCAATAAATGCTCAAAAGATATTTGAAACAGCACTATAATATTTATATTAAGCTAAAAATTATATGTCTCACTGTAAAAATTGGCAACATCAATAAGTATAAGTTTAGGAGTAAATAAAAATTTTATTAACTTAATAAAGAATTGCAATGCTTAAAGTAACTAAGAAACCTAGTGTATGCTCCAGCAATGCAATTTTCCAAAATAACAAAGACTTTTTTTAAGTGGCCCCAGCAATATAGACTTCAGCAATACATCCTCCAAGATGATAATGCAACAATATAGACTTCAACAATATATCCTCCAGGATGACAGTGACTTCTTCCCACAGCTACAAACAATGTGACTTCCCAATGACGCAAGGGAATCAATAATTTTCATTGACGAAGAGGTCAAAATCATTTACTAGAGGAGTTGGTTCCTTAATGAGTGGTTTGTTCGAATAGGATTTGTTTGGAATTGCCATGTAATTCTTTAAAATATACAATTTGTTGTAGTTTGTTTAATTTCTCTAAATTGGTTTTTAGACCCTATATTTGTGAACCTAGACCGAACCATTTGTAATCATTATATTTCTTGGATTTTAATAAAATCAGTCAGAGAGAGCGTGATGTGCGAGAGCTCTTGATTGGATTCCAACCAATCCTTCTGTAATTTTTTCTTTATATTATATATGTATCACACTGTGTTCCCACAATCATGTAGTTATTTCCGAGTTTAATTGTCACAGGTGAGAGAAATACAATACTATATATATATATATATATCATTGGGTTGGGTTGCTCGAGGATCGAAAGAAAGGTTGAGTGGAGAAGGTAGAAAGAGGAGGAGCTCAAAAAAGTGTCGCAAAGAGCAGTAAGAGGAACCAGAGGAATCGATGAGAGTCAGGGTGTAGGGCCATACATCAAATTATATGACCAAAGGCATGCAACATTTATTCGATTTTAGTGTTTAAGTAGTCTGTCATTTAACGAGACCCGGAACCATTGACTGATGGAACCCGTAATAGAATTTCCCGGAAGCCCGAAATCTAAAAGCCTGGAATCACGTAAGCTTATTGATTTTGCATTTATAAAAAGCGTCAGGCACCAGGGATTTGTTTGTTGACAAAGCTGCAGGTGACAGGATTTTTCTCGTTGCCTTAGACTGTCAAAGCCCAGAAGTAATTCCAATTAAGAGTCCGGAATTTAGGTGGTTGGTTGAGATCTTCAGTACAAGTGGCCGACAAGTGGAAACTGGGCCAACCCAGAGGATAAGAGCAAGGAGTTCAAGGTGGGCCAACCCGGAGCTATTGAGCGTGGAGGTTTTCAAAGCGCAAGTCCCAAGGCTGGAGAGTCCCATACCTGGAAGGTCAGAAGCCCATAACCTCTATGAATTGGAATTTTAAAAGAGCACCAGGCTCCATGGTCGCGGGCATATGAGCATAGAATTGGGCGAGTGGTCGCGGGCATATGAGCATAGAATTGGGCGAGGACTGATTGATATATATATATGTGTGTGTATTCGGCCATACTCATATAGTGTTGGCTACCCTTTCGACTACTCCTACCTTTAATAAATTTTCCCACTGTAATTGTCCTAAAAGTTAAAGGAAGCGTCAATTTGGGGGCGATTTAGAGAAAATCTGAGTTAGATTTGCATTGTGGTATCAAAATAGACCATGTGTCTACTTCAAGAAAAAGAGGAAACATGCCACCCAGAGTGGATCAAGGCATTGGACGAGGCGCAAGAGGAGACAAACAAAGTCCAGTTACTAATAGTGAAGTATTGTGGTTGATGTGACAATTGGAGGCAAGAATGCTTGTGAAGGATACTGGTTTGCAAAGAGAACTAGAAGCGGGAGATGTTTTTCCATAAAAGGAAGAATCTTCAGAAGAAGAAGCATCAGAAGAACCAACATAAGCTAAAGTCTTGAAAGAAATTTTTGGATCTATTATGAAACCCAAACCATATCTATATTCTTATGTAGGAAGCATGAATCCAAATCATATTATTGACTAGATCACAAAGATGGATAAATTCTTTTAAATATGAAGAGATGGATGAAAAGAGAAAACTTAAGTTTGTTGTAACTAAGCTAAAGGGTCATGTAATATTCCCAAATAGTCCTAAGCTAATTGGAATATTCATTTTTGTTTTATTTCTTTGTTTAAATAATAAGTGTGTAAAGGAGGTCCATAATACTCCTAAATAATGAATAAATCAATGCCAAATGTAAAAAGATTGAATCTTCGCTGCTAAATCAAGCACCCATAGGTGTGAAAAGGGGTTGGACATTTTGACTGGGTCAACCTTGACCAAATCTATAGCATTGGCTTGGAGGAGTGGCCATCAGTGAGGCACAATGCATTTTTAGATGGAGATGCCTTATGTGAAAGGAGTGATCTCATTGGAAGTGGTTTGGGGTTTGCAAGCTCTTAACTTATAAAAGGAAGACGATGGCAGCATTAGAGGTTGTTAATGACATGATGTTTTCTGAATATATTCTCTATTTAGACATATATCATTCTCTTGTTGTTTAGTTGAGAATTAATGTTGTTTAGCATTGGGTGTTCCTGATCGAGAATCCAACCTCTTTCCTTGAGAGGCCTTTTGGAAGAGTTTGCATTGTATTGTCCACTATCTGGCTGAAGTCCAAGCTTCTTCTTTCAACTACAACGCAGATCCTGTTGAGGGTTTGGTTGTTTTTGCAAGCTGCAGCAAGTGGAGGCTAGATCTTTTCATATCTAGGCCATTTCAGTGCTCCTTTTCAGTGGAGGGGACTTCTACTTCATTGGGAGGAGAGTATTGGACATATTGAGCTTCATTTTCTGATCTTGGCATCTGGTTAACCACATTCTAAACCCTACAGCGCAGGCTTACTTCCAGATCTGTGTTATTCCTGTAGGTGCAGTTGCAGGGTGTTTTGGCACACCATTTGGAGAGTTGGTTTTCAAGTGTTGGGGATCTGCTCTTCACTTTATAGATCCATTGGAGGGGATCATTCTCTTGTTCATATCAAATCAGATCCAGTTCCAGATCTGAATATTTCTGCAGATCTGCAGTCTTAAAATTCAGATCTACAAGTTATACATGGTGTAATGCTAAAAACCCCCAAGGGGATTTTGAAGAAGAGTCTATATAGTGTGTGGATCTGTTATAGATCTGACTTTTCATGCACTTGTTTGATCTAGACTAAAATTGTAATCTACAGATATTACAGCTCATTAAAATAACGTTGTAAGGCTTTTTCCAGTCTTAATACATGGTTGCAGCACATCTTTTTGAGGAATTTCTTCTATTGGAGGCTATCTTTTCTTGTTATACATCTTATGGGCCACTCTTTATGTCTATTTTGTTGTTGTTATAACAAATGGAAAGTCTCCATGTTGGCCTCCTGCTCTATCTAAGATGAACTGCATTATTTTCATAACATTCTGCATTCTATTGTTGCATTCTCCATTTGGGAATATTATAGTGGTATCGAAGCATCATCTTGGCACAACCTGTGCTTTCTAAGAAGCCAATATGTCTTCTGAAGAAGAAGAGCCTCTTACTGACAGAGAGAAGATGTATCTAAAGAGAAGAAAAAATAAATTTGATTACACAAATGACAATGAAGACAACGGTAAAGCCCCTTTATCGAGAGGTGAAGATGAAGAAAAGGGTTTTCCCTAAGCTCCTTCTTAGAGCCATGAAATATCTTGCTAGAGAGATCAAAGAGATGATAATGGACAGAATCAAAGAATCCCCTAAAGGATTCCATCTAGGAGAAGGCTCTGGCATGTCCCATCACTAGAATAATCAACCAGTGCATCAGCCACAAGTTTCCCAACGCTCTACCATGCCTACCTTTTTGGTTGTGGGAAATGAAGGGTTTCAAGAGCATAAACCCCTTGAAGACTCTTTTGAAGAATATGAGTCTCAAAATCAGATATTCAAAGATCACTTGAGTTTTTAAGAGTTTTGTCACATAAAGGACAATAGAAGACCAAGGAATCATCATAGAGGTGGTGGATTCATTCAGAATCATGATCGACACCACACTATGGGAAAATTATTTTTACCCAATTTTGAAGGGTCATCCAAGTGTTCTGCCAAATCTTGGGTAGAAAAACTTGACATCTACTTTCAGTTGAACAAGGTTCCAAAGATGGAGGCTATCAAGATTGCAGCGTTACACCTTGAAGGTGAAGCACATGACTGGTGGTTCCATTGTTTGTCTACATTGGGTCATGCCAATGTGACTACTTATTCAAAGTTCACTAGAAGGTTGGTGGAAAGATTTGATAGAATAGATCCAAAGGCACCATTCACGAGCCTTGAAAAGTTGAAACAATAAGGTAATAAAAAAACTTACATTTCTGAATTTTTAAGATTATCTGTTATGGTTCCTGATTTGTCTACAACAAGAAGGGTTTACATGTTCATTGATGGTTTAGATGAACCTCTTCATGGATTGGTTAAATCTACCAATCCCACTACCCTACATGATGTTATTGAAAGGGCTAGAGACCTTCAAGATGCCTTGCCAAAAGCAAAGGCAATTTTTCAACATAAGCCCTCTTTTCCTTCAAAGGGAAAGGAAGAAAAAGATGCTCCTTCCAAGGAGAGCTCATACAAGAAACCTCTTGATGATGAAGTCCGGAGAGATCTAAGAAGAAGGAAGCTTTGCTTCACTTGCCAAGAATCATGGGCACTTGGACATAGTTGTGCTACTGGAAAAGCACATTACATAGAGGTCTTCTCAGATAATGAGGAGGAAGAATAATATGAACCAAGAAGAGGTCATAGCGCTGACACTGCAGGAGGAGAGCTAACACCATCAGGAGATGGGAATGGAGCATTTGTTCCTATTAGAGGGGCTCTTACATATTTGAGAGGAGTACCTAAGTACTTGACGTTAAGAGTTCAAGGCTCCATCTTGAATCAGAGGGTTTCTATTTTGATTGACAGTGGAGCTACCCACAATTTCATTGATGCCCAACTAGTGCAAAGGAGGGCAATACCCACTGATGCTTTTGAGGGATTCTCTATTTTGGTCCTAGGAGATAGAACAATGCAATGCATGCATTATGTACCATCCTTATCAGTCACTATGGGGACATATACATTGGTTGATCACTTCTTTGTGGTTGACATACCTGACACCAATGTGATTTTGGGTGTTCAATGGTTAATTACATTAGGGAAAGTCACCACTGATTGGGAGGATTTTCAAATAGAATGGGTGGATAAGAAGAGTGGTGAGACTCAAATGATCAAAGAAATGCATACATATCCCTCACACACCACTTCCACACAAAGAATAGATATGGATTTGCGCAGTGGAAGAAAGGACCTTACATTCCCATCTATCATGCTCATGAGATTGCTACATGGGACACTACTATCTAGTGGTAAACCACTTGGGAGGCCACCTGATTTAGATTTTATGGGAGATGTCTCACAACAGGATGCTCCAATCATAGATCTAGGAGAGATGGGAGCATTGGAAGACCATGATACAATGTTGGGAGTCTTGGGTAGGCTCAAGGAGGAGGGAGATCTTCTCCCAATATCATCATCACCCACTCTCATTTCATATTTTGCGTTGTGGGAGGAGATGCTTGGAAGGAATGGCCTTCCAACTTATACCTTTGGCATGAGATATGTCAAGGAGGAGAATAACCACATGCCATACATTTCAATTGATATATCATCAGTGTTGTCATTGTTGGGGAGTTTAGATCCAGATTGGAAATCCCAACTGTTGGTGGATTATTCCAAAGATCTTTACACTTGCATGATACTTGATGACCAGCTACATGAAGAGAGCTATCTAGTCCATGAAGGAATCATCTATTGTCATGGTAGAATCTTCTTGTCTAGAGCCTCCAAACTCAATAAGAAGTTGCTACAAAGGGCCTATGAAGATTTCTATTTCAGCCACACATATTCCATGAAGACCTACAATATCATCATGAGGAGCTACATTTGGAAGGGCTTTGAAGGAGAACTATATCAGCATTTTCAAGGATTCATGTACCATGTGGAGATGGGGCAGAAACATAACTCTATGGAGGAGTCAACTCAGACATCTCTTTCTCTTTTTGAGGAAGGGGACAAATCTGTGCACCACTCCATTTGTTTGAGGAGGAATTTTGGTGAAGGACATGCTCATGTAAATCATGTTTCATTTGATTATTGTTTGCATTATTTCACCATGTATATGCAGGCCATGACCCTAAGGAGGAGTATTTTACCTTATAAACTTCATGGCCAACTTTGGGCCACAAAAATTTCTGAACATGGCCTCTCCCTTGGAGGACAAAGGAAGATTTTGTTTCATGATGGGTGCATTCCTAAAGCACCAAATATATCTCACTTTCAGCCATAGTGAGATGACATGGATAGAAAGTAAGTGGTGGGGAAACCACTTACCAAATCATGATTTGATGCAATTAGGAGATGCACTGCACTGGTTCCACATGTGGGACTATGACCCACCTCCATATGCACAAATTTTTGTTTGTATGTATATAGTTTTGATCCCATACATTGATTATGTACTTGTACTTTTTATGGGAATGTATGGAGGGAGGATGGGAGGAATGCATGTGCCCTATGGTATGGATATTCTCCATGTATCTTATGCTACATGTTTCAGGGAGAAAATTGGGAAAACCATGTTTTTTTCATTTGAGTTATTGTCTCCTCATGGGATGGACTATTTGCATCTTATGATAACTTTGGAGGAGAAATTCATGGAGGGCTGGACTGGTGAACACTTAGCTTATGGAGGAAGCTTATCACATGATGGTGTCACCAATGGAGGAGGAGAAGAAATGCAACACTCACCTTGTCAGTTGCTTGAGGACAAGAAACATTTGGGAGGGGAGGACTGTAATATTCCCAATTAGTCCTAAGCTAATTGGAATGTTCATTTTTGTTTTATTTATTTGTTTAAAGAATAAAAGTGCAAAGGAGGTCCATAATAATCCTAAATAATGAATAAATCAATGCCAAATGTAAAAAGGCTGAATCTCAGCTGCTAAATCAAGCACCCTTAGGTGTGAAAAGGGGCTAGACATTTTGACTGGGTCAACCTTGACCAAATCTGCAACGCTGTCTTGGAGGAGTGGCCATAAATGAGGCACAGCGCAGTTTTAGATGGAGATGTCTTGTGTGAAAGGAGTGATCTCATTGGAAGTGGTTTAGGGTTTGCAAGCTCTTAACTTATAAAAGGAAGAGGATGACAGCATTAGAGGTTGTTGATGATATGATATTTTCTAAATATATTGTCTGTTTAGACATATATCATTCTCTTGTTGTTTCGCTGAGAATTAATGTTGTTTAGCATTGGGTGTTCCTAATCGGGAATCCCACCTCTTTCCTTGAGAGGCCTCTTGGAAGAGTTTGCATTGTATTGTCCACTATCTGGCTGAAGGTCAAGCTTCTTCTTTCAACTAAAACACAGATCCTGTTGAGGGTTTGGTTGTCTTTTCAAGTTGCAGCAAGTGGAGGCTAGATCTTTTTAGATCTAGACCATTTCAGTGCTCCTTTTCAGTGGAGAATACTTCTACTTCATTGAGAGGAGAGTATTAGATGTATTGAGCTTCATTTTCTGATCTTAGCATGTGGCTAACCACATTTTAAACCCTACATCGCAGTTTTACTTCCAGATCTACGTTATTCCTGTAGGTGCAGTTGTAGGGTGTTTTGGCACACCATCTAGAGAGTTGGTTTTCAAGTGTTGAGGATCTGCCCTTCACTTTGGAGATCCATTGGATGGGATCATTATCTTGTTCATATCAGATCAGATCCAGTTCCATATATGAATATTTATTCAGATCTGCAGTCTTAAAACTTAGATCTACAAGTTATACATGGTGTAATTTTGAAAACCCCAAGGGGATTTTGAAGAAGAGTCTATATAGTGTGTGGATCTGTTATATATCTGAATTTTCATGCACTTGTTTGCTCTAGATCTAAAGTGTAATCTACAGTTGTTGCACCTCATTAAAATAACGTTGTAAGGCTTTTTCCAGTCTTAATACATGGTTGCAGCACCTCTTTTTGAGAAATTTCTTCTATTGGAGGCTATCTTTTCTTGTAATACATCTTATGGGCCACTCTTTATGTCTATTTTTTTGCTGTTATAAAAAATGGAAGGTCTCCATATTGGCCTCTTGCTCTATCTAAGATGAACTGCATTATTTTCATAACATTCTGCATTCTATTGTTGGATTCTCCATTTGGGAATATTACAGGTCATGCAACTCTCTCATGGGATGGTGTACATGCAAAGAGAAGGAGAAATAACAAGAAGAAGATTAAATGTGGGACGGGATGGCGGCGAAAATCATAGTTCAGTTTTTGCCAAAGGATTACCAACTTACCTTTTTCAAGAGTGTGCAAAACCTTGGGCAAAGGGTGATGACAATCAGATAGTATATAGAATAATTTTACAAGGTGAACATCAAGGAGGGATATGTAGAGGAGACTATAGAGAAGAAAACAATGTATATAAATGGTCTTATATTAGACATACAAGATGAGATTAGAGTATTGTCACCTATGATAGTGGAGGAGGCATGTGTAACCATCCATTCCATATCTACCCAGTTTAACCGGCCTAACAGGGTAAACATGAGAGGAGGAGCTATTATGACATAAACCGACCTCCTAGGTTCCATTAAGGAAGTGGGGTAGATTGTGGAAGACAAAATGACAACTCAGCACATCTTATAGGGGCTACAGGACACCCAAAGGTAGAACAACCACTTCCAAAGCCCAAACCATAAGCTAAATTGAATTTCCAGTGACTTGAATCCCCAACCAATCCAACAACAAGGCATGCAAGAGGTTGAGAGCCTCCAACTGCTCCCACAACCTAGATGCTAGTGGTTGTGACCTAAAATATTCGGTCCAGAGGGTGTGGTCCCGGATTCTGAGTGTACTTTCCAGTTCAGCCTCTAGACCAATGCCCAAAACTCAGTGAGAATTTCAAAAATAATTTCTAACATGGTAACAAATCCATTCAATGAGATTTGAATAAAAAACTTAACCTAAGCAAGCCTAACCATGGCATTCATTTCATCAAACATATTGCGAACATGTAATCTACAGGTCATGAATGCATATATGAACAACATAAAATTGCATTGTAGGGTTTAGAATGTGGTTAGACAATAACACACCTACAAGACAGTAGATTGTTCAAGAAAACTAGGGACAAAGAGTATTTTGAATATCTAGTAAAGCGGAAAAAACTTCCAGTCTTAGATGAAACTTAGATGAAAACCACACTTATACTTAAAAGTGGAAAAGCTACTGAAGAACTCATGGACAAGATTCCATGAAATATTTTCCCCATGAAGAACTCATGGAAAATCTACTGTCTAAATATCTACTCATTAATATGTGGTTTTGAAGGTTTTTCTCTCATGATGTATATGTTGTTCATTTGTTGGTTATATACTGGTTATCAGATGTATATTGGCAGATTTGGAAGTAAAACTGCGTTGTAGGGTTTTCTTTAGACAGTAGATTGTTCAAGAAAAGTAGGGACAAAGAGTATTTTGAATATCTGGTAAAGTGGAAAAAACTTCCAGTCTTAGATGAAACTTAGATGACAACCACACTTATACTTACAAGTGAAAAATCTGTTGAAGAACCCATGGACAAGATTCCATGAAATATTTTTTCATTAGGGGCATGATGCAGTGGCATTCATAATTTCCATTGATTGAGAGGCCAAAATCATTTACCAGAGGAGTTGGTTCCTCAATGAGTGGTTTGTTAGGATAGGAGTTTTTTGAAATTTCCATTTAATTCTTTAAATTAGAAATTTGTTTTAGTTTGTTTAAATTTTGTAAATTGGTATTTTAGATCCTAGATTTATGGATATGGACTGAGCCATTTGTAATCTTTACATTTTTAGTATTTTAAGAAAATAAGTCAGAGAGAGTGTGGTATGTGTGATCTCTTGATTCGATTCCAACCATTCCTTCAACAATATTTCCTTTATATTATATATGTATCACATTGTGTGTGCATAGTCCTGTAGTTATTTTCAAGCTTAATTGTCACGAGCATGAGAAATACATTATATATATATATATATAGTTCAATGGGTTGCAGGAGGAGTGAAAGAAAGGTCGAATGCAGAACGCGTAGAGAGGAAGAGCTCAAAGGAGTGTCACAGAGAGTAAGAGGAACCAGAGGAGATGAGGAGAGTCAGAGTACAGATCCATACATATAATTATATGACTGAAGCAACACAACAGTGATTCGATTTTAGTGTTTAAGATTTTTTTCACTTAACAAGAGCATGAGCCATCGACTAATAGAACCTATAACAAAGTTGCCCAGAATATTGGAAGCCAGAAGTCCGACAACCCGTAAAGTTATTGAATTTCACATTTCTAAAAATTATTGGGAACTAGGGTTTTGTTTATTGATAGAGTTTTAGGTGACGACAGGTTTCTTGTTTCCCTGGACTGTCAAAATCCCAAAAGTAATTACAATTAAGAGTTGGGAATATATGTGGTTGGCGGAAGTCTTCACTACACGTATTTGATAGGTGGAAAGTGGGACAACCCAGAGGATAAGAACGAGTTCAAGTTGGTCTAGCCCATAGCTATTGGGCCTAGATATTTTCAAAGCACAAGTCCCAAGACCGACGGGTCCCATACCGTGAAGGTCAGAAGCCTATAACCTCTATGAATTGGAATTTTAATAAAGTGTTAGGCTCTGCTGCCATGTGGATATGAGCATAGAGTTGGGCGAGGAATGATATATATATATATATATATATATATATATATATATATATATATATATATATATATATTCTACCATACTCATATAGGTTAGGCCACCCTTATGTCTCCTCCCACCTTTAATAAATCTGCCTAATGTAATTGTCCCGAAGGTTGAAGGAAGTGTTAATTTTGGGTACCAACTCAAGGGGTTGATTTAGAGAAAATTTGAGTTAGATTTGCATCACAATTAAAAAAACAACAAAAAAGGGTACTCAATACAACCTTCAAATCTGGTATGTACAACTAAAAAAATTATCCCCCATATAAAACAGTCACACTTAGCTCCAATAGATAGGGAAATCGAACCTTCTAGAGTGAACTCAACCCCATAGAACAAAGGTTGCTCTTAACGAAGGAGGATTCACTCAATGAACCTATGACATATCATGTGCGTTGATGGCATATTAAACAATACCCTTAATTTGACTACATATTGGAAAATACCATTGAAAATCACATTATTTAATCCCCTACCAATACAAACCTAATATACCTTGCCAATTTAAAAAAAATCCTAATTTCACAAGATATTGTAGGTATACATTTTTTCATTAACATTTTTTATACCCCTTTGTATTTTTTCATTAACTTTGAGCTCCATTTTTTATACCTACCAATATAAAAGCCATTTACCCACTATTTATCCCCCAATATATTATGTCATTTTTTCCTTAATATATATCTCCCAATCTGAACCCACATGGTATGGTATTGCTCCCCCAGTGAATCCCCTGTGCTCTTAATAAAAAACTTGGCCAGCAAAATATGTTAATCGACTACTTCACAAAGTTGATCTTGACCCTCCTAAATGTTAGGTATGTGTTATTTCTTCGCGTAACTAGTTGTAGGCATTGTTACGTTCTGTCAGGCACAGTAGTCCCCGATGCCAAGGGGTTTGCAGGGGGGAAGTAGCCCCCCTATCGAGCAGTTTGGGGTAATTCCCCCAAAAAAAAAATTATACAAACACAAGGATGGGAAGTGGGCCTAAGGATGGTGGGTGGACCTACCCATGGTTTTGTGCATGTTTTTTTATGCATGGTTTTGGGCATGATGGTTTTTCCCGTGGTATTTTGAATATTTGGTCATGGAAAATACGACCATGTTCTAATTTAGGGTTAATGGATTGGGGTTTATGAATGCTTCAACATTTATATAATGTATTGTGACATTGAAAAGAATATAATTATAATTCAATCTGGTTTTCCTATTTTTAAGTTCTAGGAGACAAATATTTGTGTATATTTTTTGTTCCTGCCATTGTATATTTTCTGTTTTTAAGAATTTGTTTGCAATTAATTTCTATACAAGGTTAAAACCTTCATTTGGTATCAGAGTAATTTTGGCTTCAAGGGGACGCCTTTGTTGCTAAGTGATTTTTCTCAGGCCTACGGTAGACCATGTCATAGTAGGAGATATACGAGATCAATTCTTTCAGTGAAAGGATATGGTGAGTAGTGGAAAAATAGAGATTGATAAATCTAATGTAAGAATTTTTGAGTTGTGGAAGCTCAATATGGAGGATATGTTAGTGGATTGTGATGGATCTAAGTACTAAATCAACGACAATATCAACAGAATATTGGACCAATTTGGATAGGAAGGAAAAGAGCACAATATGATTGTGTGTCTCAGATTTAGTATTACTGATTTTTTTAGGAGAAGTTACAACAAAATCTTTGTGAGACAAGTTACGATCTTTGTATCAATTTACATCCCTAGTGAACAAATTGTTCCTGCGGAAAAATATGTATAACCTCTGGATGAGGGAGAGATACTCAGTAGAAAAGCATATGAATGCCTTAAATACTATGGTAAGTTATTTATTATCTGCTCATATTAAAATTTTAGATGAAGATAAGTGCATCAGTTCGTTGTGTTCTCTACCAAAGTCGTGGGATATTCTAGTTCTTTCCATAGGTAGCAATACAACTACCTAGAAATTTGATGAAATAGTCTCAACATTTTTGTCGGAATAGATGAGACAAAAAATTATGGAGATCCAGAATGGATATGCCCTGTCTATAATAGGATGGTCACATAATAGAGATATAAATAAGTCCTCCATCGGGAGATCTAAATCTCTAGGAAATTTTGTAAAGGTATGCTAGAAATGCGGAAAAAAAAGGGCACTACAAAAAGGACTACATATTTAAAACTCCTGAGAAAGGAAAGGGATCTAATGGTGCTCATTATATAGAGGTGAAAACCTCCTGAGATGAAGGTGGGGATGTGTACTTGGATTCTTCTTCAACTACACACGTAGATCAAGAGGTGTGGTTGATTGACACAGGTGCATCCTTCCACATGACTCCTCATAAGGAGTGTTTATGTGAATATGAGAATTATGATGGTGGTGATGTCTTCGTAAGTGATGATAAGAAGACCAATATCATAGGATGAGGGAAAATCAATCTAAAGATAATAGGTGGAAGGAATATAACACTTCCTGGTGTTTTTCACATTCCTAGATTGGCCAAAAATCTAATTTATGTAAGCAAGATGGATGATGCAAGTGTAAAGACAGTGTTCGAGAAATATACCTAAAATATGGTTCAAGGAGAAATAGTATTAATGAAGGAATTTTGGATCAAAACTCTGGACAAGCTTCTAGTAATTAATGTTATTGATGGGTGCAACAGTTATGTCATTCCTAAAAGTGGAGCAAAAAATCTTGTAGTCTCTAGTGAAAATACTATTCTATGGCATCAAAGACCAGGACCTATTGGAGAGAATGGGCCTTTGTATACTACATGGTAGTGCTATGGTATAAGGTATGTCTAATTTTTCTCTTGATTTATATTTATGTGAACATTGTGTATATGGGCAATATAATCTGGTGAGTTTTCCCTTTGGTGTTAAGAGGGAAAAAGGAATATTAGAGCTTGTGCATAGTAATATGTTTAGACTTGTGTCGGTTCCATCATTGGGTTAATTTGTGTACTATGTATAATTTATATATAACTTCTCGAGGAATACATGGATATATTTCCTTAGGAAGAAATCTGAAGTCTTTGACATGTTTAAATAATTTAAGGATTTGATGGAAAATCGTATAGAGAATAAGATTAAAGTGTTGAGGACAGATAATGGTGGAGAGTTCTATAAAATGGAATTCAAAGAGTTCTGTAATAAGTGTGGAATAGCATGAAAAAATATTGCTCTATATACACCTCATCAAAATTTAGTTGTAGAAAGGATGAATAGGATGTTGATGGAAAAAAAATAAGCATGCTCAGTAGCACTGGATTAGGATAGGAATTTTGGGCATAGGTAGTAGATATTTCATTTTACTTGTTTAAAATATCACCTTCATTAGAATTGGAGGATAAGATTCCACATGAGGTATAGAATGGTAAGAAACCCTCTCTCACACATCTCAGGGTATTCGTGAATTTGAAAGGTGCATATTTATTTCGTATGAATATAGTTTAAAAGGTTACAAGCTTTGGAGCCTAGAAACAAAGAAGGTTTTGTACAATCAAGATGTGGTATTTAGAGAAGTGAAGGATGTCATAAAACATGAATTCCTTCCAATATAAAAGGAACCAGAAAACATAGAGTTTGATTTGAAGGGTGAAGAATTAGACTCCACAGAAGAACAAGAATAATAATAAAAATAACCACACACTCTGGTTTTCAGGAGATTAGTTCGGGAAAGAAGGAATCAATAGAGGTATAGTCCATATAATATCTGTTATTTTTTTTTAAAATATATTATTGATGATGATACAAAAACTAGCAGGGAAGCAATGGATTCAGAGGATGGAAACTTTGGAAGAAGGCCATGGTTGAAGAAATGGAAACCTTATATTAAAATGAGGTTTGGGATGTGTTGGAGTTGTCAGCTGGAAGGAAACCCATTAGAAGAAAATGGGCATTGAAGAAGAATACAAATTCGTAAGGAAAAATGGAGAAAGAAAAATCTCGATTAGTAGTGAATGGTTATTACCAGGTCCCGATAATTTATTTTTGTGATACTTTTTCTCAGGTTTCAAAATTAAAAGTATTGGTGTGAATGTTAAAGAAGTCTCTATATGGGTTAAATAAATTACCAAGGATGTAGTATAAAAAAATTGATAAATATATACATGGACTTGGATTCACAAGGATCAAATTGGATCGCTATGTGTATTATAAATTACATGGTGATTGTGTTATTTATTTGGTCTTGTAGGTGGATGATATGCTACTTATCAAAAATGCCAGAGAAATTATCTAGGATGTGAAGACCCAATTGTCCTCTAAATTGGAAATGAAGGATATTGGTGTTTCAAACTTAATTTTGACCATGGAAATTAAATGAAATAGGGAAAAAAGGAAGCTCTAGTTAAACTAGGGGAAGTATATCGA
Organism: Pinus albicaulis; assembly: GCA_034641835.2. Taxonomy (NCBI): domain Eukaryota; kingdom Viridiplantae; phylum Streptophyta; class Pinopsida; order Pinales; family Pinaceae; genus Pinus; species Pinus albicaulis. The sequence continues at coordinate 1,195,626,508 of CM076579.1, forward strand.
GACAATATTGCAAGGTTGAATATGTAGGATAGTAAACTAGTGAAGTCTCTTATTCTTGTAGGTGTAAAATTATCTGCAAAATAGTGTCTGAAGACACAAGAAGAGGAAGAGGACATGTCATTGTTGGCCAGATCAATCGATCTTGCGGACAAGACCGATCTCCCTAGTATTATAAGATAGTCTAGCAACAAACAGACAATTAAATCTATCTTTCTCTAGATATATCACGATTTATAAGTAAATGCTATGAAGGTGTTACGAACCTACCTTGATCAAACGCTTGTTTGTAGTAGTCGTCCTTCAGTCGCCCGAAAGAGTTGTCTTTGAAGATCTACAATCACAAACAAACAAACATCAAATAGAACCTGCATAGCATATATTCATAAATCATATCTATTATGGTGATCAAGGAATCCATAAAATAAACAATCAATTGACAGCTTATTGAGAAAAACAAACTTATTTTTATTAACTTTGAAATAGTAGAAGAACCTTACAACCTTTTCAGCCTTGATGTTGAACAAGTCTTCCTGGGGTCTGAAGCAAGAATTTTCTTTACTCTGACAAGCCTTGTGCTCTTCCAACCGAGATACATACAGGTATGTAATCTTTCCTCATAAAATCTCAGCTAAATGAGTCTAAGTTCCAACAGCACTTTAACTCAAATAATACTAAAGCTTGAACTCCCTTTGAGGCTACCCAATGCCTCCTTTTATAGTTCAAAAGAGGAGGTTACAGTTCCACCTATGAAGGGATAGAATCCTCCTTCAAAGGGATAAGCTCCTCACATCAAGGGGTTAGCTCCTTAAGGCATGGGATACATGAACCTGAAAAGAGCGGACTTGCCACTGCAAGATTTCTTCCAGAAGCTTCTAGGAATGACTGAAAGTGAGCTTTTTGAGTTTACTTGTGCCTTTTTAATCTTTTACAGGGGTCTGCACCCTTAACACAGAGAAAGTGCGGTCGGGTACGCAGGAGACATGACCATTAGGTGCGGGACTACAGGTAAGCCAAAGAGAAAGTGCGATACCAGAGTTTTAGAGATTTTTGAGAGCTTTTATCTTATTTTCAAGGCTTGATATGAGGAACTGATGTTTTAGACTTGCAAAGGAGGAAAGTATGAGTGATAATGAGCTCATACAGGTAGCAGAATTCCAAGGTGACAATTTTCAGTGCAACAGTCATGTGTTCCATATGCTAGTGAAGTTGGTAGTTTTATTTATGCAATGGTATGTACGAGACCAGACATTGCAAATGCAGTGGGAATATTGAGCAGGTTTATGTCAAAACTAGGGAAGGACCATTGGACAATAATAAAGCAGGTTTTGTACCACTAATGATTATGGTTTGTGCTACAAAGGAAGACCATGATTGGATAACGTTGCAAACAATGTTAATACTGAGAGGAGCAGTGAATGTGTATTAATGCTAATTTTCTCTTCAATATGTCATTTTACTTTTCTTATTCAAACGTAGAAACCATCCATATAATAAAAAACAACATATATTATGGCAGCAATATGAAATCAGCGTACAAGCACACACCATGAGCATCATACACATGAGACACCAGGTTTTACGTGGAAACCCTTTCAAGAAAAATCCACCAAAGCTTGTTTTTGTTATTGATGTAGAATATGGAAACCTACTTTATTACAACAATATGTTTTGTGAACCACCACTCATAGGAAGCACCAACTCCTTTTGATTGTTTTCTAGCACCCACTAGCAGGAATATTCAACTCCCTCTTTTTGTAGCCATTTGTCCAACTTAACAAAAGCACCATTTGAAGCACCAACTTCACAGATTTGTTGCAAGAACGAACTTGCAAATTATTGGATTTATGCAAGCACGAATTTGCAACTTCTTGGATTTATGCAAGCACCGATTTGTAGGAGAAACCAACTCCCAAGCCTTCTCAAGCACCCACTAGAGATGGAAGCACCAACTTCCTATGCATTGGCTCCAACCCACACTCGGTAAGAAACTGATGTTAACTATATATGGAAACCACTCTGCCTGATATCAACTTTTTTATGCCCTCTTCTCACTCTGTTGCAGCCTATTGTTCTTCTCAACAACAATCACTTCTCACAACCCACTTTTCACACTACAACATCAACTATTCTCGACCCTCTACTCTCACAACATACATTCAAATCTCGACCTTCTACTCTAAACAACATCCCTTCAGCACTTAGGCCTTCTATCCATAGGCTCTCTTAGCATTTCTAACCACATTACCACACTTCTCTTGACCCTCTGCTTAGACACTTTCATCTTCTTCTCACATAGCAGCACATACTCTCTCGGGGTATCTCTCCTTCTACATAAGCACTCTCAACCCTTCTCAGTAGAGTAGGCTCAATTGGCCTCTCATAATGCAACACACACACTCACAGATCTCTCCACACAGCTCACTCCATCACTTTTTCTTTTTCCCATTTACTCATTTTAGCTCCTGGGTTTTTTTCCTCTACCACTCTTTGCTCGATGATGCCTCTGTTTCTTGTATCGAAACTTCCTTAGTGTGCCTCGACATGTCTCTTCCATTCTGCTATTGCATTTGAATTGGTCTCTGCCATTGCATTAAACATGAGAATGGGAACCTGAATGTTTCTTCATGCTGAGAATTAATTCTTGGTCCACCTGCACACATCAACCAGGTACAATATTTTATGTGAACAAATCTCCTATCACTGAGGCTCTCCATGCTTATTCATAGTTTCACACAGCTCAATAGTACTTCAACATGGCTTCTTTGATCTTAATTTAATTCACTGAGGCGTGAATCATAGCACATAGATGGCTTGTCTCACCTCAAGGTAGACCCAAAATTATTTTATGTAAATCGTGGTCCTTGCTACCTTGACCCAATGATATTTTATAGTCGCTATTACTCCTTCGACCAACTCCTCTACACAATTGTGGTCCTTTTTTCCTTGAACCAATGATCTTTGACATTCGCTATTACTCCTAAGACCAACTCCTCTACGCAATCATGGTCCTTGATCCCAACTCATCCATCTTCCATACACCTTTATATTGTTATATCAAAGCTACAACATATCGTAACTCAATAAGAGAAACATTACGATGTCACTCAGTTCCAATAGACTTAGCCTCCTTTTTTCTTTTCCTCTCCTATTCATCCACCATGGGACTGGGAGCTGTGACAGGCGACTTCATATACCATTGTAGTGTTATATCGAATCCCCTACATATTGTAACTTACATTTAAAGGCCCTTACAAAATTTCAAGATCCCGATTGGCATTTAGCTCCTTCTGCTTAGCCCTCATCACTCTCCACACTATAGCACCGATGCATGTGACTGCCATTATAGCACTTAGGTGCTAAGCCTAAAGACTCCTACTGGGATTCTATCTCCTTTTGTTATAGCTCTCACCCTTGGTTCTTTTTAGATTCCACTACGAAGTGTCGACACATACATCGGAGCTCCCTGGGCATCAAAAAAATTTCAAATTCCATTTGCACACAAGTTACGAGGTCCTCAAGGTACAATATATTGATGTCTGAGATGACATCATGCTCTCGTCACTTCTCCACATGGAACCTTATGAGTGGTCACATGTGTCACTCTGATTTTCCACATTGGGCCACCCAAAATGCCAAAACAGGCTGCCACATGACCATCTTACTTCCATGTCATGCTGACGTCAGTTGCCAGTGCAACTTCTCAGAGCCAATCACATGATTTCATGTGTCCTACCAAAGGAGAGAGAAGGGGTTCCAACACGCCTTGGTTTTGCAACAATAACCTTTGTATTTATACACCTTCACAAACCTCGACACTTTCAAAGAGTTTCAATGTATAAGGACTTATGAGGTTCTGATATTTCGATATGCTCTGACCTCCGATATTTTGGCGGCCTACAACTACTGATATCCCGATATTACATCCTCCAATGTCTCGATATTTTACGATCTCTAATATTCTAATATGACCTACTTCGAGGGCTCGATATTCTCCAACCTTCGATATAGCCTGCTCTGATGCTCTGATATTCTGATATGACCTGCTTCAAGGTCCCTATATTTTCTAACCTTGTATATTTCATCCCTCTCAAAGCTTCAATTCCCTGGACTTCAGCAGACCATATAATTTGATCTAGAAGCCCATTTTTTAACTTTTGTATATCATTTGAAATATTTTCCATAGAAATTTCCAATGGATAGGGTCCAATATAGGCTTGGAGTACATTTTTTGCCTCTGAAGTGACTTTAAACTCTCTACCACACTTTGCTTCTTGACTCTTCTTCATGTGCTTGGAATGTTGAGCACCGAACCACCATAGTCATCATTTTATGGCTTCTTAGTAAGCTTTCTACTATGATAATTCTATACCAGAAGCCTAAAAATCTTAATGGATCCCCTCTCGACACTTAGAGACATATTTTATGGCTTTTCAATAAGCCTTCTACTATGTTGATTCTCTACCAAAATCCTGTAGCTATCATTGAACACCATTGTCCTCTAGTTGACATAAAATTCTAATATCTGCTGCGACAAGCCTCCATGATAGTTTGGTTGACATAAATTCCAACACTCCTTCCAATAGTAAGATAATTCCAACTTTCCAAAAATCCCCCCTTTGGGATTGATGACAACACCTCATTATCATCTTCACTTTGATGGCCACTCCACATGCTTCTTCCAAACTTCTCTTAGCATAATCCACCAATGAATTTCTCTCCTTTGCACTGACCATCAAAATTTATCTACAAATTCTCTCCCCCTTTGAAATCAATGGAAAAGGGCTACAAGCTTCCTTCTTCTCCCCCATGCAATCACTAGTTGTCAAGACCAAGGTCTAGTTGTTGAGATGTACATTCTTCTTTGTAGACATCTCTTTTAGTATTGTCATTGTTGTTTCTCCATAAACTGGGCATATGTGATATGCTCCCCTTTAACTTATACTGTCTATTCTTTGTGATTCCCATATTGGACACCTTTTGGCTGCAGGTTGAATACTCATACCAATGCATATTTTGTATCAATTAGAAAGAAAGTTGATACTAATTAAATTGCTCATGATATTGGTGTTGCTGCAAATACCAATCAATGATGATGCATTTAGGATAGAACCTCTCCTCTGCAGTTGCTTCATCTTCTATGCTCACTTCTCCTAAGCATATTTATAGTCAAAAATTCTCTTCCTGAGATCAAGCCTCAAAATATGGACTGTCTCTTAAACAATACCTATTATACCAAAAAAAAGATACAAACGGAACATTGTACCAGGAAAACTCTAAAACTTCCTCTCAGAAAGAAATGTCCCTTTTCACACATGGTTACTCCACATGAGCCCAGGCTATCAACTTTCATAGGGATACCAATTGAAATACTAAAGGAAATTGGAAGCTTACACCATTTGTGTTTCATGAACATAAGACTACTAGGCATAATCAAACTAACAACTTAAATGAAATGAGGATATTTCACCCAAGATGCAAACCTTTAATTTTCTCAGCAACCTTCCTTTCTGAGGCTAAAAATTGTTTCATGTCACTGCTTATGAAATAAACTCCCCTTGATACAATCCTCTATGATCTCCTGCAACTTATTTCTTGCCTTTGTGTGGGGACTGATCCTATGTCCCTGAATTCACTGTGAGCCTCCTGTCATTCCACACTTCAGTTGCAGCCCATCTTCTTCTTCCGACAACCTAATATATTGTTGTGTACTCTTCATGTTGGCTACTCTCCTCCTCTCCTTTTTAATGTTGATACATTCAATTTATTCATTTAATTGACAAGACAACATGATCATACCTTCATCAATCAGATGCACCATTTTGTTCATTCCTTTTAGTTTCTTGCATATGACTTATTCAGCCTCCCTTGAGGCCATTCTCTTCCTTTACTGAAGAGAAATATAGGATCTACTCCCCCTAAGCAGATCATCCTCCTTCTTCTTTCATACCTTCAATGGACGAGTCCTGACAGAAGAACTGTCATATTGCTTCTTCTTTTCCCATGTTTGGGCTTTCTCTTGGCTACGCATGGACAAAGGAAACTTCTCCTTCAATTCCTCTTTCTTAACCCAAACCGGATTACTACCATTTTGATTTTTTTGCAAAAAAATGGTAATTGGGTTATTTATTCTCCCTTTCCTTACCTGAATCTTCACCTCATTACAACAAGTGTCTAGAAATGGTTTTCTCATAGGAATATGAGAATAATCGTTCTTAAATTTTCTATGATTTTTTTTCAGAGACATGTCAGCACCTTGATGTTTTCTCCTTACAATTTTAAGCATGCTCTCTTTACTCATAACACTAAAGTCATACTTGAATTTATTTTCTCACATCACCTAGGATGTATGCTTCGATTCCCCATGCCTATAGCCTGCTTCCTTGTGCCCAAATTTGCCACAATTTTAGCATTTGATTTTTTCTAAGAATAGGGTATAGGAGTTACTCTTCTTGATGATGCTTTTTTAAAAACTCCTATTGCAACTAAAATTCCTTCTCCTAGCCTCTTTATGCATCCTTGGGTTGATTCTACCCAACACATATTTTTTTCTTGCATGCCATCTACAGTCTATGGCTTTCTGTCCAAAATATTTGCAAGACAAACCATTCCCATAAAAAGGCTTTTGATGACAGAGATTACATTTTCTTTGAAGGATTTTTCCTTGAGGAGGAGATGAACTCTGTTGGCTCTTCATGTGCCTTCCATGATAATTTTCATTACTTCCTTGCACCATTTCTTTCAGCTACCTAGCTCTCTTCTACTGCTTTCCTTTCCGCTACATCTTATCCTTCTACTTTTTCCTTTTCTTCTTTTTCTTCTGTTTCTTTCCTTGTTGCTACTGTTGTCCAAGAACCTTTTTTCCTTTGTTGTTGTTGGAAGCTCGTACTCCCTCTACCTGTGAAGTTGACACTTCAGCGTTTTCCTTAATGGAGCATGTTTCTTCTTTGAAACCCAAACCAACCTTGATGAGCTCAGATTTTTTCTTAACAAGCATCTCATCCAAGGCCTTTGTCCCCGCTTCAAGATTTTGATATTTAGACAACTATTTATTCGAATTTTCTAATCCATGTCTAAATGAGACTACTTCATTTTGTAGTCGCAGTAAGCTTCCTTCTCACTCAGCAGATTAGTTAACTTCTCATTCAGTCTACTAGCCTCTTCTTGTTGAGAATTTAGATCAACTAATGTTTTACTCAACCTTTCATCCTCAAGATCATAAATTTCTAGTTGCTCCTCTTGCTTGATATTTTCCTTTGATAGGTCCTTAATCTTCGTTATAGTAGATATCAACTTCTTTCTAAAAAATATCATTTCATCTAGATTCTTTTCTTCACTATCAGAGGTGCTAGCTGAGTTACCACATAGATCTAGGAGCATATATATGTACATGGAGTATTTCACAGGTCTAAGGGTTATCTCTTCTTTATCACCACCTGGGGTATTCTCATTTTCTCCTATGGATGAGCACAATGAGAATCTCTCTTCTTTCTCTGATTTTCTATTGTTGCTAAAGTGGGTCTATCTTTATTACAACTACTAGATGCATAGTTATATGTATCTTAAAGTGATTCACATGAACATCTAGATAATGAATGACCTATCTCTTTTCATGTATCGCACATCAATATATTACCTTTTGAGTAGGATGATCTCCCTTCTAAGACTTCTTCATCATCAACACAAGTGTGATGAGTAGAAACTTCTGCATGTGCTGATTTATTGCAATAGCAAGAGGGCTTCTTAGTCTCTTCATGAGCCACATTTTTGTCTTCTCCAAGTAGACATTGCAGTCCATCCAACATTTCCCTTGTTTTCTCACAATTCCTTACTTTACCAGCATCTGAATTAGACAACCATTTCATGATGACCTCCTTGGATTTCTCATTCTCCTCACTCTTTTCTCCATTCAATACAGAGCACCATATATCAACAACCAAGGCCATTAAATACGCTTTCATTATAATCCTGTATACATAATTTGATCCATTTAATAATGGAACCCCTTCATATTTAAGCCAAGATTGATTAGCTAGTGTTTCCCTTTAATCTAAATTCTAGTGGTTAAGATATTCCTGAAAGAACTTGACTCTAATACCAATTGTTGGAAACATTGTTAATACTGAGGGGGGGATGTGAATCAATATTAATGCTAATTTTTAATTCATTGTGCCATTTTTAATTTTATTATTCAAACATGGAAGCCATCCATATAATCAACAAAAAAATATAATATGGTAGCAATATGAAATCAACGTATAAGCACACACCATGAGCATCATATACATGGGACAAAAGGTTTTACATGGAAACCCTTTCGGGAAAACACCACCAAAGATTTTTGTTGTTATTGATGTAGAATATGAGCACCTACTCTATTCCGTCAATATTTTTTGTGAGCAACCACTCACAAGAATCACCAACTCCCTTTGATTTTTTTCTAGCACCCACTAGTAGGAAGCACAAATTCCCTCTTTTTGTAGCCACATATCCAACTTACTAGAAGCACCATGTGAAGCACCAACTTCATGGATTTTTTGAAAGCACCAACTTGCAACTTCTTGGTTTTATGCAAGAACTAAGTTGCAGCTTCTTAGATTTATGCAAACACCAACTTGTAGGAGGCACCAACCCCCAAGCCTTCTCAGGCACCCACTAGAGATGGAAGCACCAACTTCTTGGTGTGCAGGCTCTAGCCCACACTCAGTAAGGAGCTAATTTTCATTATATATGGCATCCACTCTGCCTGATATCATCTCTATTTTATCCTCTACTCACTCTGATGTAGCCTACTATTCTTCTCAACAACAACCACTCCTCACAACCCACTTTTGATACTACAACATCAACTATTCTCGGCCCTTTTCTCTCACAACATACATTTAGCTCTCAGCCTTCTACTCTAAATAACATGCCTTTAGCACTTGGCCTCTTTTATCCATAGGCTCTCTCGGCCTTTCTCACCACAACACCACACTTATCTCAAACTTATTCACAAGCACTTTCGACCTATTATCACACAATGTCACAAACTCTCTTGGGGTCTCTTTCCTTCTACATAGGCACTCTCAGCCTTTCTCAGCCAAGCAGGATCACTTGGCCTCTCACACAAAAATGCACAAACTCAAAGAGCTCTCTACATATCTCACTCCATCACTTTGCATTCTTCCCATTTTCTCATCTCAGCTCCTGGGTTTTTTTCCTCTGTTTCTCTTTGCTCAATGCTGCCTTTGTTGCCTATATCCACACTTCCTGAGTGTACCTCAACATGTATCTTCCATTTTGTTGTTGTGTCTGACTTGGTATCTTCCAATGCATTAAACATGAGAATGGGCACCTGACTGTTTCTTCATACTAAGAATTAATTCTCATTCCACCTACACACTTCAACTAGGCACAGACCTTTCTGTTAAAAAAACTCCTATCACTGAGGCTCTCCATGCTTATTCATGGTTTCAAACAACTCGACTGTAACTCAACATGGCTTCTTTGATCTTCATTTAATTCAGTAAGACATAGATTGTAACAAAGAGATGCCTTTTCGCACCTAAATTCATGCCCAACATTCTTTTTCTGTAAATCATGTTCCTTTCTTCCTTGACCCAATGATCTTTGATAGTCACTATTACTCCTAAGACCAAATCCTATGCACAATCATGTTCCTTGCTACATTGACCCAATGATCTTTGATAGTCGCTATTACTCTTGAGACCAACTCCTCTATGCAGTCGTTTTCCTTGCTCCCGACTCATCCATCTTCCACACACCTTTTTTACTATTATATCAAAGCTACAACATATTGTAGCTCATACAAGAGGAACGTTATGATATCACTTAGTTCTGATACATTTAGCCCCCCTTTTTTCTTTGTCTCTCTTATTCATCCACCATGGGACCGGGAGCTGTGATAGGCGACTTTATATACCACTGTAGTGTTATATGGGACCCCCTACATATCATAGCTTACATTGAAAGGCCCTTATGAAATCACAAGATCCTGATTTTCATTTAGCTCCTTCTACTTAGCCTTCATCACTATTTACACTATAGGACCACTGTCTGTGACTGCCAATATAGCACTTAGGTGTCAATCCCTCAAACTCCTACTAGGAATCTATCTCGTTGTGGTATAACTCTCGCCCTTGGTTCTTTTGATATTCCACTACCAAGTGTCAACACATACATCATAGCTCCCTTGGCATCGTAACTTTTTTGAATGCCATTTTCATAGGAGTTACAAGGTCCTCAACCTATTATTTACTGACCTCCGATATGTTGATCTTTGATATGACGTCATGCTCTCGTCACTTATCCACATGGAACCTTTTGAGTGGTGACATGTGTCACTCTAAGTTGCCCAATTGGGCCTCCAAAAATGCCAAAAAAGGTGCCACGTTTCCACCTTACTGCCACATCATGATGAAGTTAGTTTCCAATGACGCTTCTCAGATCCAATCACATGTTTTCATGTGTCCTGCTAGAGGAGAGAGAAAGGGTCCTGACATGCCTTGGTTTTGAAAAAAAAACCATTGTATTTCTACACCTTTGCAAACCTAGACACTTTCAAAGAGTTGCAATTTATAAGGAATTATGAGGTTCTGATATTTCGATATGCTCCAACCTCTGATATTCTGATGGCGTCCAGCTTATGATATCCCGATATGAACTTCTCTGATGTACCAATATTCTGAAATGACCTACTCCTAGGTCTCGATATTATCCAACCTGAGATATAGCCTACTTCGATGCTCTAATATTCCGATATGACCTGCTCTGAGGTCCCGATATTCTCTGACGTGTGATATTTCATCCCTCTCAAGGCTTCAAATCCATGGACTTCAACAAACAATATCTTTTGATCAAGGAGCCCATTATTGGACTTCCGCATATCATTGGAAAGATTTTCCAGAGAAATTTCCAATGGACAAGGTCTAATGTAGGATTGGAGCACATTTTCTACCTCTAATTTGACTGCATAATCTCTGTCACATTTTTCTTCTTGACTCTTCTTCTTTTGATTAGAGTGTTGAGCCCCTAACCACCATAGAAATCATTTTATGGCTTATCAATAAGCCTACTACTATGATGATTCTATACCAGAAGCCTACAAATCTCAATGGATCCCCCTTGGACACTTAGAGACATATTTTATGGATTTTCAATAAGCCTACTACTATGGTGATTCTCTACCAGAAGCCTACATCTATCATTTAACACCATTGTCCTCTGGTTGACATGAAATGCCAATATCTATTGCAACAAGCATCCATGCTAGTCTGGTTGACATCAATGGAAACACTCCTACCAACAGTTAGACAATTCCAAATGTACACCAGATATATTGTTAGACATGCGTGTCTTTGTTGATGTAAACTAGGTTGGATATATATCAGGAATATCTATAAGTGGGTATGTGTTTAACCTATTTGGAGGAGAAGTCAATTGGATGAGTAAGCAACAACCTATAGTGGCACTTGACAACAACTCATGCAACCAAAGGAGAAATTTGGTTGTAGAGATTGTGTTTAGGAAAACCAAAGTACAATTTTCTTGGCAAAGAACCCTGCTTATCATTTGAAGAAATTCATATTAATGTTCAGTATCACTTTATGAGGAATATTGTTGAAGACAAAAAGGTATTGCAAGTAAATGTGGACACTTTGTAGAATATCTCATATGCATTGACAAAGTCAGTGAGAATTAATAAATTTTCTTGGTGTCGAGAAACAATGGATGTTGTAGCCTTGTACCAATGACTATACACCCTTGTGACCCCTTGTGTGCAAATACATAATAAGTGGGATAATGTTGTGTATGTTTTATATTCTTTGCATGACTATTTGTAGGATTTTTTATGTATTTTGGGCACCAAGGGGGTCATAGGGGTGCAGTAACCCCGCTATCGAGGGGTTCATGACAGAACCCTGATTTTTTTTATATGGACCCAATTATGGTTGGGCGGACCCAAGGATTGGGATTGGGCCTAAGGATGGTTGAAAAATCTTCCCATGGTTTTTTCGCACGAGTTTTTACACATGGTTTTAGGCATGATGGTTTTCCCCATGGTAGTTTGTAGATCTGGTCAAGGGAGATAAGATTATGTTATAATATAGGGGTAACGGATTGGGTTTTATGAATTCCTCAACATGTATAAAATGTATTGTAACTTTGGAAGGAATATAATGAAAAATCAATCTATTTTTCCTGATTTCGTGTTCAAGGAGAAAAAAATTGTGTATATTTTATGTTTTCGCCATTGTATATTTTATAATTTTAAGAATACGTTTGCAGATTCTTATTTTATAGGGTTAAAACCTTCACTAAATGACTTGGACTCAACTAGAAAACAAGATAATCCCTCATCCTTTTTAAATGATGCCATCAACCTGATATGAAAGAGGAAACTCAGCTTGTGTGGAGAATATGAAGCACCAAAATTCAGAGTATAAAACCAAGTGATAACGCCTTCATATTTACCTACTACAAACGATGCCTCCTTCTTTATCAAAAATTACGTGTAATGTTTTAATCTGAGTGACTCAATTCCAATTCTAGTTAGGGTGTATAGTTTCAACACTGAAACCAACAACCAGAATGAGGGTTTCCAAAAACCCTAGAATATCTTCTCAAGAGCTCTCCAAAAATCTATTTTTCAACTGATCAAATGCAAGAATAAGGAGACACCCCCCATTCACCATTTTTATAACTTACTTGACCCTTTTTTCCCCCTTTTATCTTTTATTTTAATAAGTCACTTCAGTGGGTTTTCTCACTTCATAATTTAAAAGTTATTTTTTGTTAGACTAGGACCCATGTCCCCTTTTTTCCACTTTAGCTTTTATAAAGGGTTCTCCTAGGTGAATTGTGTCCATTGATTAATTTTCCTATCCTAGCCTATAGGAACTTAATTAGGCTAGTCAAATATTATTCTTATGTCTCCTAAGTGGATCGGGACAACACAATAATTTAGATTATAGAATATCGGTGAAAATGATAATCTTTATAAATTTATGAATATATAAATAAATATGGTTGAAGGAATAAATTAAAAATAAAATAAAATTTTAGTTTTAATACCTAAATCAATATAAATAATTATTATATGCTTATAAAATCATCACTCTAGCATCTGGTGGGATGCTACCAATGTGACTATTGCATAGGTTTAATGGTATTTGTAAGAGGTCATATGGTCAAATACAAAGGGGGATAGAGTATGTATGCCTTTGCAGACATTAATAGTTAGATAATTATGAAACAAGGGATTTTCTTACACCAATTTGGTCCTTGTCTTAACCATGATCGTAAAATTGGAAGTTTATATATATATATATATATATATATATATATATATATATATATATATATATATATTAAGTATGGATTTTGTTATTAATTTTGATCATTGAGATACAAATTTTGATTACATGATACATAAAAATATAAAAATATATTAATAGAATACTTGGATTAATATATACCAGCTTAGATCCATCTTAAACCTAGATCTATCATGTGCCGAGAGAGATCAAATATTTCGAGGTGAAAAGTTTTCCTCAAGTTTTGGACTAAAAAAAAGGGTTTGAAACTCAAGAGATTTGATCCTTCTAGGTGCTTTATAGATCTAGGGTTGAGATGTATCTAGGTTTATTTTTATGTACAAATATTCCATATCTATGCTAGGTCCATCTCTCTCTCTCTCTCCCCTCCTGCTCTATTCTCTTCCTCACTCTCTCTCCATCTCTCCCTTTTCACCCTCTCTCTCTCCACATTTTTTTTATTTATGTATTTCTTCTTCCCTCCCTATTCCCCCTCAAACTCCATCTCTATCTACCTCCCTTTCTCCTTCTCTCTCACAAGTCATCTCTCTTTTTTTTCCTCTTTGTCCCATTCTCTCCCACCTCCCTTTTTATATCCCCCCATTTCTCTCTCTATCTCTCTCTGTCATCCAAATATGTCACTATCTCTCTCATTATATCCTTCTCTCTCTCCCATTATCTCCCCCCCTCCCCTTCTATCTATCTTCCCTCTCTCCTCTCTCCCTCACTCTCTCTCCATCTCTCCCTTGTCACTCCATCTCTCTTTACCTCTATATCTCTATGTATTTTATCTTCACTCATTCTCCCCCCCCACCACCACCCCCTCCATGATCTAGGTGGAAATTGGTGGCCACCCACCTATTCCACTTGTACCCCCACCATTTTTTCTTTTAGTTTCCTTAATTGAAGCATAGTTTACTATTTTTGGTAGTTTTTTGGGTCCTAAACTTCTAGTGCCATTTGAGGCCCTAAGCGAAATTTAATTGGAAAATGGGAAAAATAATACTTTTTTATAGGGTTTTTTAGTCAAAATTTGCATTTATCAAGTGTATCTTTCTAACGAGGTATCATACGTGTCAAATAGAGATCGTATGCCAAAGTTACGACACTCGTAATTTGATGTACCAATTTACCCCAATGGAGCCCACAGACTTTTGGTGCTTCATCTCCTAGGGTTAGGTTTTTGGATGTTTATGGTTTTCCTTTATTTCTAAATAATAAATAGGCCTTTGAGCCTCATTGTAACACGGCTTAGAAGGCATGTAGCCTCCATATCTCTTCTTAGAGATAAACTACCATCACCTTAGCTAGTTTATTTCCATTCTGCATGTAAACAATTTTCTGTACTTTCTGATTAATGAATTGAAGTTATGTTTTCGATGTATATTTGTATTTTTGTTTGTATCTATATTTCATTTCAGTCTTGTATAAATCAGGATCACTCCAATTCCATCTCTCTCTCCCTCCATCTCTCCTTATGTCCCTCCCCTCCTCTCCCTTTCTTCATTCCTCTCTCCGATTCTCTCTCACACCTCCTATATTTCTTCCCCATCTCTCTCTCTCTCTCTCTCTCTCTCTCCTTCGCTCTCTGCCCCTCTCTCTCTCTCTCTCTCTCTCTCTCCCTCCATCTATATGATCAAGAATTGTCACTCTATGCAACAAATTACATATTTAATGTCTAATATATTTTACATTATGAAGTGATTTATGGTTTTTGGGCATGTGGTATTGATAAGCCATGGTATTGGCCCATGGTATTGTAACAAATCCTATTTACAAGTTAATATTATCCATGGTAAAGTGGAGGTGTATATCCATGGTTAAGAAACTTATTATACTGTAAGTTTATTGTAAGTATTAAATTTGTATGTGCTTATTAATTAAATTTAAATATGGTTATGGAATCATTAGTAGTCCCTAGCAAGGAAAGACTCTAACAATTGATTTGTCTCTTCATCATTATTACGATGAAAATTATAATGTATAACTTTGAAAAATAAATATTTATTTTCAATATTATTAAAAATAATATTTTTTAAACATTTTATTGGACCAAAACTCTAAGGTGTTATTGCAACCTTTGCACAATATAATACCATGTGAATATTAGCCTTACATATTTTGTGTTGTAATTTATGGATATGGTTGCAATATTCATGCATTATTTTTAGATAAGTGCAGTGATTTTTTATTCTTAAGCTCTACAAGAAAACCATCCAAAAATAAAATAAGTGAAAATAACTCATACTCAATAACATATTTACCATCAATTACTTCCCACCATAATTTATGCAATTCTTTGCATAAAAAATGGATAAGAATAAGATGTAAACAATATACTTACACGAGTTACTTCCCACCATTATTTATATTTTCCTGGTGGGAGTAAAACTATCAATGATTAAACTTACTAGTGGTTACTACCCACCAAAATTTATGCAAGTTCTTCTGCTTGAGCAAACAATTTACTTATCCACTTCACATCTCAATTTATTAGTTCCTTCCAAAGCAACACTATAGGATGATTTTTCTATCAACCATTATTAATTTAGCATTTACCAATGTAACTTATAATTATTTATGCAATTTTTCTCAAGGAATAATTTCTAACTTGACTTGGAGGGAATACACAGCCCTCCAAAACAAAATTACAATACAACAAGTTGAATTTTATTCATTCTAAATTTTTATTATTAGTTGAGAAATGATTTAAATATGTTTACATTGATTTTCAGACACTAAAACATTTCCCCCATATTGGGCTCTATACGACTATTAACCTTTTATTATTTTGTAATTGAGCGGATATATAAATGTTAAATGTTAAATTTTACAAACATTTATGTCTACACATCTACCCCTATAATGGTTTATAGAGTGCCTCATGATGAAAGGATAATATTAAATTTAAGAGATACTTGACGCAATGATAATATTAAATTTAAGAGATCCTTGACATTGATTAAAATAATAATTATATTGAATGCATCGCTCAAAAAGTTGTAATACTAACTGTTGACATTAGATGGACCTAAGTTCCAGCACAAGTGAGGTATAGGAACCAAATCTAATATGAATGAGTATGGAGTGGTATATCAACCTAGTAATGTCCTATTTGTTAATAGACAAATTTGGAAGAACATAACCAATTGTGTATGGAAAAATGTAATTATGACCAAAAAGAGTTAATAAAACAAAAACCTAGTGATAATGACATAATTGAAAATAAAAAAAATTTGTTTTTAGATGGATTCATAATAATTGTTGAGTTAGAAGTACCTTAATTCATAATGAATTTGTGCCTTTGAGGATATTGCTTTTTAAAAGTGGTAATAAACCCTATTCCAAGTTACTTGAAAAAGGGCGCATCTATGATCAAATAGATCAAGAGATAGTGAGTGGGAAATTCAATCCTTCTAAGGATAAACAACAATAATTATCAGGTGATAAATAAATCATTAGGGCTTATCCATCCCTTTGTGCAAGAGGATTGAGCATGATAGGAAAGACTTAAATAATTATGACCTATTATTTACATGCTATCAGTACAACAATCTTGGAATGGGTAAGAAAATATGTAACTAATGTTAGACCCATGAATAATGACCAAAGGATAAATAGGGTCAAGAATTTAATGTTGATACTAGTAATACAAGGCATGCCATTAAGTTGGGTAATACCCCAATGTTGAATTTCACCAAATATTCCTACGTAAGAAAAGAAGGCATGACTAGATATCAAGCCTAGATGATGAGGCTTACTCGAAGTTTAATGATGTACTTCATAAGGAAAATTTACAGAAAACTTGAGCATGTGAATAGAGTAACTATACCTATCCTATAATATATTAATTTCTTATTTAGAGAAGATGAAATGATAATTAGAACATGATCAACATTTGGCTAATCATATGGCACTCATAGTATTGATTTTGCAAAGGGTCTAGATGGATGTTAAATGATATTATTGTATTAAGTGAAATAGTTGGTATTAATTGTTTATATAAGATGATAATTTTGATTTAGTTGATGAATCACGATAAGAACACCTATAATTTTTTGTTGCTCTCTACATAATATGTGTTGAGAAACGTATTTAAATGTTGTGTTAGGTTGTTATGTTAATTGTGGTTCCATTCATTAATTGGATGTAGTTTTATGCCTTTGATATGGATATGTTGATGTTATGTTGTTTTCTATATCTTTGAAAATATATGTTGAGGAAATGATAATGTGATAGCATTTCATAATGTGATGTCATGTTGAATTGCATATAACCTTTTATGATGATATGTTTAATGATGTCATGCATGAGCATGTGGTGCGTTACTATTCAAGATATTTTGATAACAATGATGTTGTGTTTTCATGATGACATGTCAAAGTTAATATGTGTATTAGCTATATTACAAATTATGACTAATTCATTGATTTCATGTTGAGATGGTCATTGATAGGAAGTCCACCAATAGTTTATAGGGTCGATATTTGATGATCTCATGGGAACCCATCCCTATCAGGGAGAATACCTACAAGTAACATCTCATGGGTTGGGGAGGACTCAATATGCTACTTAGTTCAATATTCCTTATGCCTTACATTTGTGATACCATGTCTAGAAGGAAGGAGGGAGTTGTGTGTGGAATATTGATGCCTTCCTTGGTGGAAATTCCTACCTTATTGGAAGATGCCTACTTGGTGGTAGATGCCTATATTGGTGATAGATTCATGCCTTGGTGGAAAATTCTTGTCTTTGTGATAGTTGTCTACCTTGGTGGAAGATGCCTATCTTGATGATAGATGAGTACCTTAGTGGAAAATACCTATCTAGGTAATAGATTCTTGCCTTGTTTATATATGTCTTCCTTGGTGGTAGATGCATATTTTGGTGACAAATGCACATGTTGGTGGCAAATACATACCTCGATAATAAATTCCTATGTTAGCGACATATGCTTACCTTAGGTCTTGGTGACGATTGCAACCTTGGTGGTAGTTTCCTATATTTATGATAGATGCTTTCTTTGGTGGTATATTCATAGGTACTTGATGTAATATATGGCTATCTTGGTGATGGATGTCAACCTTTGCAAAAACGTTTGGTCTTGGTGAAAAATTCCTACCTTAATGGAAAATGTCTAGGTAATTGGTGTACCAAATTCCTATCTTGGTGATAGATACCTTCCTTAGTGATAGATGCATGTAGTTATATATGCCTCCCTTGGAAGATTCCTAGGTACATGATGTATCAGATGCCTGGCTCAGTGACAGATGTTTATCTTGGTGGCCTGATTCCTACCTTGGCAACATGATTAAAGTTAACTTTGGGATGAAGTTCCTTAAAGAGTGAGAATATATAATTCCCCAATTTTTTTAATAAGTAAAATAATAATAATAATAAATTAATCTAATAAAAATGGAAAAAACACTAAAAATAATAGCACGGGAAAGGAAAAATCAAGATAAAGAAATAATTAATGACAAGTGGATCCTAGATATTGAGTTCTTCGGGATGGATGGATTTTATATAAGGAACAGGAATAAGAAGACTCAACATATATTTTTCTTGGGTGCAATAGGCCATATGGAATAATATTAGATTGAGGACACGAGGGTAGCCAGCTATAGAAGTATTTTTTTGCCTTACCCTATGGTTGGGTGGCCAATAATCTCATACATGTTATTTGTAGTTAGGAAGATTGGGGATGTGCAATGGATGTAGAAATTATTA
Source organism: Pinus albicaulis (assembly GCA_034641835.2). Lineage (NCBI taxonomy): Eukaryota > Viridiplantae > Streptophyta > Pinopsida > Pinales > Pinaceae > Pinus > Pinus albicaulis. The sequence continues at coordinate 1,195,645,554 of CM076579.1, forward strand.
GTAAGTGGATTATGGGTTATCCCCATCACACCCTATTAATGTGGATTTTTCATAATATAATTTCATTTATTAATCTATTGATTTCGAAATTTGTCCCAGCAATATTTAGGGATTATATCTGGTATGAGGTTCCAATTATCCCTCATACCATTTGGTATGAAAAACCTGTCTAGATTATGGCCTGGATACCATTCTTTATTTTAGATGAATGATACAATATTTTTGTGATCTTCATAGTGGTGAGGTGCACCTACTAGGCTAGCTACTATCCTAAATGAAAAATGAAGTTATTCTAATCTATAAGGGAGGTTGATGAGGAAATTGGAAGCAATGATCAAGAACTACATAGGTATGTATCCAAGGGATAGTTATTTGTAATATTGGATGGCAGTGTACACTTAACTCATTGAAAGTAGAACACATAATAGTTAGTCCCTAAACCAATAGGTACTCAATAAAGAAAGAAATTGATTTGAAACCATAAGTAAGAAATTATAATTTAGTTTTTAGATTAGTCTAAAAACAACAGTAACGAATCTCACATATACATACATGAATGAATTATTTGAGAATATTCATAAACAAAGATGCCATGTACATGGAGTGAACTTAAATAGTGGACTTCATGGATTCTCTATATTAAATGGAAAAAATAATATAGAGACACCAACTCCCAATCTTTGGTTTACAAGGATTTCAAAAAAATGTAAAAATCATTGTTTACATTCAACTTAGCGTTATTTGTAGGAATACACAGTAATTGTCTCTTGAGTTTATTAAAATTCTGAAGGAATTTATAAGCTTTGACCTTCTATTTTCTAATTACAATTATATAATAATTTATTAAAAATTTTACAAGTCATTCTGACAATTGAATATTCTAGTGGAATCTTCTCAATCTCCTTAAGATACATTACCCACACTTCATGATATGATCTAATCATTTTGATCCTACTTGGAGGTTAACTCTCCATGAAAACATAATACTCTTTATTTCTTTGGGAGAATGAGGGAAATTATCTTTACAATGTGGCTAGGAAGGAGTTGGCAGTTCCACCAGGTGATGCTTGAGGTTTTCCTTGGTAAGATTTCTAGTGAGAATGTTGAAGGCTATCTCTTTAGCATTAAGTGCTTCTTCAAATTCCCTAATACTTCTTCAATATATCTTACATCCCCGTTAGCTCCAATATATGGTATTTTATTCACATTGATAATCCTATTATCTAGAGAATAGTTATGTTAATACATCGCCAATGATCTAGAAATATATTTCTCTAATTTCTCTAATTTCTCTTCTATCTTCATGGCATGGTTTAAAACAAGCAAATCATAGGTTAATTCCTTGATACTGATCCTTAGGAGGTATATTTGGGCTTTAAAATAGTATTTTTTACATTCCTGTAATTATTATATGGCATTTAGGACTCCCTGTAGCTACGTACCTTGTTATTTAACTTTCTGCCAAAGTACCTTCAATTCTGTCATGGATTCTTGCATAAATATTAGATGTGAATACACTTTTTGGACCAATGATTTATAATGGGGACGAAATTTCAGTGTACATGTTTTGTAGTCATCTACCATGATACTCATATACCACATGGTTTTTGCTCCAATTCGTAGAATTTTCACCTAATCCTCAAGTTCTACAATCCAAGCGTCCTTTTCTTGCACTTGGTCTAAGAGAACCTGAATGTTTCTTTCAGTTACTTGGGAAAATTTTGTTCCTACAAAGGATATTGAAAGTGGATATTATTTGGTATCTGTAACTATAGTCCTGTCATTCATAACACATATAATTGGTACTTATGGCCTAACATGTTTTTTTTTGTATTCCATGATTTTTTTATCAGTGTAATCAAATATGAAATTTTATAGATTTACAACTTTCTTTATTTGAGTTGGCACAATTCCCATCTCTTATATGGGTAGACGACCTTTTGTGATCTCTAGTAGTGCTAGAATTATTGGGTCCATTTCCATATCAGTCATGTCTGGGTGAGACTGTGACTTAGGTTCTACTAATGAATCTGTAGGGTTTCTTCATGGATTCTAACCTCAATTTCACTCTATATCCTTTTATATTCTTCTTTCTTATTCTTCACTCCCTTTCTTTCCTCATCTCTTCCCCTTTTTGTTTTTTTTGGTCTATTTGATGAGTTATTATAGTAGTTTATTCTACTATATATATTGCTTCTTGTTCTTTCATTATATTATATTCTTGTTTGTTTTTCGACTCCTAGGCTAAAACTTATGATTTAATCTATTCTTCATGTTTTCTTTGGGTTGGGTCATAACTGATTATTGATGTAAGTTCTACATAATTCCATGGATTCTTTTTATTTTCCTCTTGTGCCTATGTCTATAACTAATACTCCCATTTGAATATGCATGATTTGAAATGATTTTTAAACATTGATCTAGGATCATACTTGTGAAATTCCAAGTCCTAAAAATGGAAAAGTGTCACTGTATCCGCCTCCCTTTTAACCTTATTAATGTCCATCAATTGGTATGCTCCCACATGGAAGGGAATATGTGGCTGCAAAGGTTTATTTACCTTTTACAAAAAACCACCAATTTTGCTTCCATTATATCATCGCTTCTTCCACCCAATCAAATTGTGCAATGGAAGTCTTCCTCTTTCATTGAGAGTGAATCTACCATAATATTTTGCTTTTCATTTTTGTAAATTATTAAAGTCATAACCCATTTTTATTTCTCTTTATAAGATAGTCTTTGCTCCAAGAAGTACTTCAAATTATCATTATCTATTTTTACTTTGAAGTTTATTCTTATTAGGTATGGACACCATTTCTTAACTGCATGTAGTATAGCCAACACTTATTTTTCATAGATGGATATGAGTAAGTTATTTCCTTTAAGTTCGTCACTTTCAAAGGAAAATAGCCTTCCTTCTTAAATAAAAATTGTGCCAATTCCATGGCTTGAGGCATCACACTCCAAAATGAAGGCTTTTGTGAAGTAAGATGTCACCATGACAAGAGTTTTACACACAACCTATCTAAGTTTTTCAAAATATTTGGTTCGTTATTTAGTCCAAGAAAATGCTCCCTTCTTCAATAATTTTGTTAGAGGTGATGCTATTTTACCATAGTTCTTAACAAAATTGTAGTAATACACTTTCAATCCTAATAATCCTTTGAGTTTCTTCAAGGTCTTAAGGATTAGCCATTCCCACATATATTTAATTTTGTTAGGATCCCCTCTAGCACCCTCATGGGATACAATATGAACTAAATATTCCACTACTTGAGCCCTAAAGGCACATTTTTAATCCTTTGCATATAGTTATTGATTTTATAATATTGTTAATACCTTATCAACATGTTGTACATGCTCTTTGCACGATTTGTTTTAGATTAGTAATTCATTGAAAAATACTAACAAACATTTCCTAAGGAATGATTTGAATATAGAATTCATCAAGTTTGGAATGTTGAATTTGCATTTGTAAGTCCAAATTCCAAAGCTAAAAACTCATATTTACCTTCATGTATTCAAAAAACTATTTTGGGAATGCCTTTTTGTCTCATTCTAATTTGATGATATCCAAAATGGAGATCCGACTTAGTAAAGAAAAAAATTCAATGCAATTCATCTAATAATTCATCAATGATAGGAATAAGAAACTTATGTTTGATTTTCATTTTTCTAAGTTGTCTTTAATCTAGACACATATTCCATGAACTATATTTTTTAATAACCATCACCATTGGTGAATAGAAAGCACTCTAGCTAGGTTGAATGATGCTAGCCTTTAACATTTGTTGAACCATACACTTAATCTCACTCTTTTGGGCATAAATTTACTCGTAATTAGGTGGCACACTTCCAGGGTGCAAATGAATAACGTAGTTATGATATTAGGCAGGTAGAAGACCCTTAGGCATCACTCCAAATACGTTGGAATGATTGTTGATATATTTTTGGAGATCTGTTGGAGAAAATCATAAATATATTTGAACATATAATGAACACAATTGTGTAATTACACCTTGGTATCCCTTGTTTAGAATTTTTGTCATGATATTAGATCTTATCACTTCACCATGAGAATATTAAGAAATTTTTTTGAAAATTTAGAGCCATTGTTCCCAATTATTTCATCCATTGTAACCATAATATAACATGAACACCAATTATTTGGATTGAAATCATTGAACTATCCAATAAATACTCCCCCATAACAACTTAATGCTATGACACTTCACTAAAAAAATTATGGTACCTCCATTTGCAATCATTACTTGAAATTTTGGTTTCGCATATACAAAGAAATTAAGAATTTTTTCCAATTTGTAATTGATGAAGTTATGGGTACTACCCGAATCAATAAATACTATTTCTTTTTTATTTTTGATATATCCTTCTATATTGAAGGTTTGTGGAGTATTGATACTAACCAATGCATGAAAATATATTTTTGTAGTCTATTCTAGCTCTATATATTTTGATGGTTCCAATTCTTGATATTCTTCGTCTTCATAATCTATGTAGAATAATTTATTCTCTTGCATTTATGCCCCTTATTTTACTTGATATAGTAGTTGAAACATAGTCCCTTTGTTCTTATTTCATCCATTTGTTGAAGTGTCATACTTGTCATTTTAGGAGAGGGAGCATGATTTTATTTATAGTTATCACTGACCAATTTTCTAGTGGCCACATTTTTCCTTTTAACTTTCCTTGCTATACTAAAGCATGCTATAAAAATTTAGGTTCAAAGAGATGCACCTCACATTGAATGATTTCCTTTAAATTTCCCATAAATAGGTCCAAAATATTATCCTATGAAATGTTCTTTACCTTAAGAATCAACTTTTGGAATTGTTGAATGTGCTCTATAACTATACCTTTTTATTGAAGATTTACCAATTGACTAAAGAATGTATTTATCTTAATATCCCCATAATTGGTTATCACTTCCTCTATAAAAATGCACCAAGATATAATAGAACCTTTTTTCATTTCACATATCCATTGATACCATACATGTTGATCCTATTCTTAAAAACATGGCTAAAATATGTACCTTTGTGAGGGTGCCACTTGGTGTACATCAAAGTATTGCTCCATTTATAATATCTATATTATGGGATACTTACCATCATACTTCCTCATAACAATCTTCAGAATTTATTATTTCCTTGGTGCGAACTTAAAGCCCTGATGATGAGGAGCTTGGAGTGATAAATCATGATTATGGTTCTATGATTCAACATTTATGATCTCCAATTGTGACAAAATACTCCCCATATGTGTTTGAGTCTCAATGCTCTACTTTTCATTATGTTCACGACTTTCTTGAATAACCATATCCCTTTTAGGGAGATTATGTAGTATTATATTTTTTATTTCTTCGATGTTTTTGGTCATGTATATTTTTATTTCTTCCTTGGCTTCCTCCATCTTTTTTTCTTCATTCTTTATTGATCCTTGCACATTCAACAATTGATCTTCCAACTTGGTTACTTGATAATGGATATATTTTATGTCTTCATGAGTCATGGGCTAGCCTTCAAAATTTTGAATTGGTGTAACAACTTTCTTCAGCGGCATAATGGTAGTCTACCTCTTTATCACGACTTCTAATCACAAAAAAAATTTGGGTCTTCTAATAACAAATTATATCACTTGTAATTTATGTACCTTTAAGAACTTAATTTGGATAATCTTTGAATGACTGAGATTTTTATTGATATATCTCTTAGATTTTAGCCCTTCTAAATCTAAAATTTTGGTCTATAACACATGATATGTCTTTTATGCATTTCCATAGGTTTGACCGGAATTTGATGTGCCAAGTGAAAGTTATGGTAACTTTCTCAAAACTTGTTGATTTTTGGACTCTTCCCAAAGGAAAAATTGTATAGAGTGTCATGTTTTTTATTATTCAAATACAATTTTGAAATTTTTAACTAGGCTACTTCATTATGTATCCTTATATCTATAATTTTTCACAATTTGAGCTATCACAAAAAAAAAAGCTATAGTAAAAAATCCAAGCTCACTTGTTTGAGATTGATTTTATGACCCTTCACAAACCTTAACTTTCACAAGGTATATCTCTAAAATTATAGTGGGTTATAATCTAAAATTTTTAACAAATGTACCTTTATATGCCTTCTCAATATCTCCAAATTTCACTATCTAAAATGTCATAGAACAAATATAGCAAAAATTTTGAGATGGCTAGTTTGAAATAGATTTCAGAACCAAGCACAAGCCCTAACTTCCATAAAGTATATCTCAAAAAGTATAGCTAACCAAAATATGAAATTTTAATCATATGATCATCAAGATATCTCCTCAATATCATCAATTTTTTTCCATATAAAATGTCCCAGCAAAAAGTTATAGACAAAATGCTACAATAACATGTTTGAAGTAGAAAAATTATAGGTTTGTGTTCTTTGATACCATAAGTTATTAACTTTGTCCCTTAAAATTGATAAGAAAATAATAATTACAATTATATTTGACGATTAAACCTCCTTTTACAATGTATCACAATGTATAAGACAATATTTGATGATCCTAAGATGAGGTCTCCTTAGTATATATATTAGAGACAAAGGGCACAATTATAATAAAATGGGGGCCATGAAAAGTTCTATCCTACATAAAAATATAACAATAGAATTGTAATCACTCAATATCTAGGGCTTAAAAAATGGTTTTATGGTTAACATGGGTCTTATATATGTCTCTACATTATTTTAGAGTAACTAGAAGAAAATTTTTCATCTTGGGTCTTCTACTCCATTCTCCTCTGTAATATAATTTTGATGCTTGTACTCTTATCTCTTGTTGAGCTTAGAGTTGAAATTACATTATCGAAAATCTCTCTAATGATGTATTTCTTCTTGTTTTTCAAGTGAAAATGAAGGTTGGATACCATCGTCCACCAATAGTGGAAGAAGATCATGTGACCACTAAAAAAATATTTGTATCAAGAACTAATAGTATTATCATCTATGAACAACCTTCATATATAAATTCATTATTATATTCATATTTTTCATCCTTCTTATTATGAAACCTTACCTCCTTTTCACACCTTGTAAACATTAAGAAAATATAATGGAAAATAACTATATTTAAAATTCTAAGGGTATATGAAATTTTCACTACAACAACATTGTCCATATTATTGATATATAAAACATTAACGTAGATTTTTTTCCAAATTTATTGTCATAGGTCCCTTTTCTTTCAAATATTATTTCCATGGATACCAAAAAGTTTCTCAAAATAATGAATATGGTCCCATTTTTACAATTCAATGAGAACCCTTAGAATCTATCCATGCTTTTGTAGGTTTTCTCATGCCCCTACCTATCCAAATTTCATCATAAATAGTGTTAATCGAAAAAGGTACTATATTATACTCTAGAAATTGGATTTTTGTTAATTTTCAAGAATTATGTACCAAATATACAAACAAATTTTTAAGGATACTTTCATGGGTATCAACACTATGGAATTCCACCTGAAATTTTAGCTCCATCCAAGCTCATATGCTCATTCTATGCCAAAATAAAATTTTGGATGAATTTCATTTTTGTAAATGTGAATTTTCCACCACATTGAAACACTTTTACATTGGAAAGAGCTAAAGGTGTTTCTCACATGAAGACATTGGATTAGTTTGAAAAATATCCATTTCAAGGCATTGACCTCCTTTGAACTTTTTCCATTGGGGCTTCTTCAAAATAATACCATTATATCCCCAAACATGAACCCCATTTGAGTAATCATCCCATCAAACCCATTCAAAATAGTTACCATCAACCTATTTCGAATGTTCACCCAATTTAAAGGGAAATTTCCATCAAGCTATTTTTGAAAGATGGGCTATCAACCATTTTTGAAATATCTACTTAATGTTAAGGAAAATGACATTAGGCCATTAAAAAATCTTGGTCATTGAACACTTTCAAAACATCCCCATAATTTAAAAGAAAAAGAACATTAGGCCTATTTGAAACATTGACCATTGGCCACCTTTCATAGATCCTCCTAATACAAAGGAGTAAAACGGGCTATCGAGCCATTTCAAAAGGTGGGCTATCAATCACTTTTGAAATTTCCAATTAATGCAAAGAAAAAGGGACCTCAAAACATTTTGAAATATTGGCCATCAACGAATTTCAAAATGTCAACCTAGAAAAGGGAAAAAGTTCATTGGCCATAAGCCACTTTCAAAAGCTTTATTTGATGAAAAGGAAAAAGGGCCATCATACCATTTTGAATGATTGGACTTCTGCCACTTCTAAAAGATCCACCCAATTCAAAAAGAAAATATACTTCAAGAACTTGGCCCAAACTTCATCAATTCAAATTTAAATATATGACCCTATCTTCCATCCAACTACATTCAAATGTAATCCCAATATTTTAGGAAAATAATTCCAACCAATTTGAATATTTTCCTTTACTTTGAAGAAAATACATTCAACCTTATTCGAAGTACTTAAACATAAAACAATGGAAAAATATTTCATCAACCCACTTTGAAATATGAAATTTGAAGTAAAAGAAAGCAAGATGTAAAGTCATTGATCCCTTTCAAAACATCTATACAAATCCCATCAATCATCTTCAAAAGTATGACCCAATATTATTCAAACAAATTTTGAAGGAACACTTCAAACATGGAGATGAAGGCCACTAATCTACTTTGAATAAAAACTTCAAAAATAAAAACAAGGGAAATACATTGTGTTATATCCCAAGATGGCCCATTAGTCATATTTTGAATAACTACTTCAAAATATTATTAATGGGCTATTGGGCCCATTTAAAGGATTAAAGGCATCAACTCTTTGCCAAACTATTACCAGACTTTAAAATATTAAGGAAAAAGGGGCATCAAACCCTCCCTCAAGAAAAATTTGTTCCCAAATAAAAAGGGTCTTAGGCCTTTGTGGAGGAATATTTTGAACTCAAAAAAAAAGACCCAAATTTACTCAAAAATTCTCACAAGTTTCAAATGCCATTTTACTTACAAGAATTAAAGTTTATTCAAAGGATCATACTCCATTTTGGTGTTTATCCTATAGTTACTTCAACATACACGAATGATTTGAATTGAATATGCTCAGAACTGTAACAACCCCTGCTTGATTTTCCATGTAAATAAAATAAGACCAAGGTCATCGGACACGTATTCCAAGTTGAATGTTGGGAAAACATTATAGTGGGCATCAATTGTGGTTTATGAATGGCTATGGAAATTGGAAAAGGCATTGCCAAAGGAAAATCGGTAATAAATGGCATTTAATTATGAAAATAAAGGAAAATAGGAGAAAAGGTAGGTGAAGAGACACACATTTTCATGCAAGGGAAAATAGAAGGAAAATGAAGAAAAATGGGACGTCAATGATAAAAAGGAATCATAGAATCAGTTGCTAGCTTTTGACAGTTTTGATTTGAGCTCTTGTTCATTCTCTCATACTCTTTCACACTTGGAGCATTATTGGAGAATTCTAGGAGCACTTTAGCATTCACTTGGATTGGAGAAATAAAGGAAAGGGCAAGCAAGGAATTAGTGGGAAGTAGAAGAGAATTTTGGATTGACAACTACAACAAGATTAATTTACAAGCAACAGGTTGCATGTGTGATCTCCTTTTTGGCTTTTAGATGCATGGTATATGCATGTGGTTATGTGTTTTAATTGCCATGGATATTTTTCCTAGATTGGCAGTGGTTTCAGCCTTGCCTTTCCATTTCGTAGATAGCCATGATGTAGTGGGTTCCCCATTTTGATTTTCTGATTGATTCTTAGGTTTCATATGGTTTTGGTTTGGGATAGGATCTCTAGAGATCTGGAATAGCATGTGTCCCTGGAGTTTGTGGGTTGAGATGGTAGTTCCATGGATCGCTATAACAAATTGGGTCCCTCGAGGCTATGGGTTGAGATGGAATCCCTAGAGCCCTAGAAATCTTGGGAAGAGACCAATCCAATTGATGTTAGTGATTTCTGGAGTGTATAGTTGATATCGTTATGGTTGAGGGTTGAGGTGGTTTGGCCTCTAGAATCTCTCATTGGTTTTATTTTGGTTTAACCTATATGATCCCACATTCATGCTTGGAATATGGTTCAACCAATATCTGGGCAGGTGGTACGTGGAATTCCTTGACTTTGTTTGCATTTTCATATGTTAATATGAGTTGTTTTATTATTGTGATCTACGAGCACTTGTATTGGTTATTATGGTGATCTTATGGATGATTTGTGATGGTTTCTATTCTGGTTATATGATGGTTCTATTATGTGCTCTAGTTATGGCTCGTGTTTATGTTTTGATAAGTTATTTCATGGTTGATGAATGAATGGAATAAAAAGTGTTGTTTAAACTAGGTTGAGAAGGAATTGAGCCTTCTTGGTGATTTTCAGATGAATTTCATACGTTTATTATCGAATATGCATTCAGGACCTGTAGCTTCCATGTTTACTAATTATTTTATGAAATGTCTATCTTGCACTAGGAATTTATTGGCCAATATATTGCTCAATATTTGATGGTTTAGCATTGATATCATCATTTTCATGATTCTAGAAAGTTACAAGTAGTTATGGGCAATGGTTTGGAGGCTAGCCTGAAAAAGTGGCATAGATCTCATGTCTACATGCACTGAACAAGGAATTTTGGGTCATAACCGTGTGGAGAGAGGCTTGTGGATGTGATTATGTATAAATAAATCAAATATTACAACTTATAATGAATTCAATATGAGATCAATAGACACAAATTTATTTTACTCAACCTATGGAAAGGAAAAAATACAATTGAAACACATGCAATCATTCAATCACAATGAACATAATATTTTTATTGGGGAACTGTTATACCATCATTTCTCACTTTGACATGATTCATGATTGTGTAAGTCTCTGTTAAGTAGTACGCCCCTGCTCTGTGGAGGTTGAATCCCAACCAACCTCTAGGGTGTTAATTCCCCGAAACAGGAACCCAACTGAGAAAACACCTCCATTGTTCTTATTATATTAGATGAGATTATAGATTTATTACAATGATTGATTCAATCCGTGAAGCTCAATTTGCAATGCAATAATGATCTCCTCCTTAATCTACTCTGGAAATTACTTAGCAAAACTAGGCCTCCTACGCCTCCTAATTACTTGCGCAATTCAACTCCTAATGAATAGGAAGAGCTCCTATTTCCTTGTGAAAATCCCAAGATAATGAGCTCACCTGCTACATGCACACTCTGTACACTCAACCGTATACAATAATAAATACAATTATTCCTCAACTAGGAAATTTGAATTGCATGCATGACTAGGGATATTTTTCGTAAATTGACTAGTTAATTGAGATATGAGTGAGTTAACAATAGTTACAACTACTCAATTTAACTCATACTGACTCTATCCATTAGTAGAGCTCAGATAACTTAGTTTCACTGACTATAAATTCACTATATTGCAAGATATTAGCAATCAACTCAATAAAAAATCTACTTCTTTCCAAAAAAATCAAATTTACTGACTTAACTAAGTGACTTGGCCATGTCACTCCTGCTAACTGCAACTCAATTCATCCTATAGATGTGGAAATTCAAATTTCTCCATTTTACTGAGGCACAAGTCAAATGAATCCTTTTCTTGTTGCAATTTAACACTCCATCTTAGCAAGAAAAGGATTATGAACAACCCTTATCCTGATCCTCTATAGGAATGTGCTATAGCACAATTAACATGTTATAGCTTCCAAACCACATGCATACAGTGTTATGGGTTTGGTTGGGGATTCAACCTAGTGAAAAAGAGTTCCAAATCAGGGATTGATCACTTCGAGTGGTTGGTAGGCTCCTGAGTGATATGTAGTCTCTTAGTGATGTTAGTTTATTTCTAGTTTGGATGCTCCTCTTCCATAACTGGAACATGGAGGTCGGGTCATATCATAGTGACACTAAGCTCATGTTTACCTTGGAGAGCTTGTAAAAGTGGGTAAATGTGGGAGGAGGCATTATAGGGTGGTATCAGAGCGAGGTTGCAGCACTAGTACTTGGGGTAAATGTGATTGTTATGCATGCATGTTGTTATCACCATAAAAAAAATTCGAAACTTGGACAGTTTACATTGTTCTTAGTCATGGTCTTAGATAGGTGTTGGGTCATTTCATGCTTTAAAGGGTAGGTGATAGGGTAAGAGTCTCAAAGTCTCATTTTCATATCCAAATAAATTTTGACAACCTTATTCCATGGTTTAAAAGTCCCATATGCTATTTAGAAGTCATATCTTAAACCTTTTGAAAAAAAATTGGAATTAGCCACGAAACCACACTTTCGTAGCACAGATAGTGTAAAAAACCTGTTGTGTGCTATGAAAGCGCTTCTACTTTCGTAGCGCTTTTCACTGAAAATACATTAAGCATGCTATGAAAGTGCGGATTCGTAGCAGATCATTTCAAATCAACAAAACTTTCAAATTCTATTAATTTTACATCATTAGGTGTCAGCTAGGGGTCATTTCTAAAGCATGAAACCATTCAAATCCATCATTTCAAATGTAGAGGTCATCATGATAGGTGAGTTCAAATTCAAAAGGGCTGGTCTTTTGTTTCATTTCTCATGCAAAAACACTACTGCATGCCTTTTTCAAATACTAAGCTGGTGGTAATCTCATACCAAAGCTTCCTTCATATATTTTCAAGCGAGGTTGACTGTTTTGAAATCAAGAGAGGCTGATAAACAGAAATTCAAGCGAGGTTGATTTGTTACAGAAATTCAAACGAAAAGATGACAGAAGAAAATAAAAACCACAGGTCTGGACATTGTTTAAGAATAGAGCCTAAAAGCACAGAGGCCCTAGTCAAAGATAAATCAGTATTGGAGGCTTTCAAGAAAACAGGGTGTTGGAAATTTTGTGAAAAATTGGAGGGAGGACACAGTCAGGTGAGAAAGGAGTTTGCCCTACATTTCACTGGCTCAAACACAAAAATTGGAATCCTAAACTTGTCAATTACTCCTAAAATCATAGCTTTGGTGACAGAGATTCCTAGGGGACAAGAGAGATGGTTCAAAGGCTTCAGATTTGACATGTAGGAATGTAAAGTATTTCTAAAGCCCGAATTTGCAGAAATAGACTTAACCAAGGCAATTCCAAGGAGCTACATCAAAGACACCTATGCAAATTTTCTCTTCAACATACAGTGGTATTTTACCGGTGAGGGAAGGTATCATAAAGTATATTCATATCATTTTAAACTTCTATTTCACTTTACTGGCATGATTTCTTTATATTTTCCATTCTTTCTGTATAGAAGTATAGCTAAGATGGCAGATAAGGTGCAAATGAAATCTCAAGGACGTGAAACTTCCCTTTTTCATCATGGTCTAATTAAACTAATAGTTTTACATGAACTCCAAAGGATCAAAAGGGAATGGTCATCATTTTTGTTTTTATGTGGTTTTGGAGTGGAAACAAAAGCTACAGGAATCAACCCTAAGGCTAAAGAAATCCCACCAGCAGAAACTAGTAAGCCTGTAATGACAAGGTCAAAAATATTTGTTAAGCTAAAACCTAGAAAGAAGGTGAAAGAGAAAGTGAGTAAAGCATCAGTGGTTATTCTTGAGACTCCTCAACCTACAAAACAAAATATAGCTGAAGTTAAAGAAATGACACAAAAACATTAAGCTAATAAACAAGTTCAAAGGAGATTGACTAGAAGTCAAATTGCAAAGGAAAAGGGTAAAGCAGTGATTTCAGGAGAGATTCCAGGCTTAAAAGGTAACTTAAATGATATTTTACAAGAAATTGATATTGAATAATCCCCTTTGGTACAGGTAGATTTCATAAAATTTGATGAAGGAAAACCGAAGAATCTGAAATATTCTAAGAAACTGGAATTCGAGGATGAGGTTGCAGAATTTTTATTCAAGCCCAGAAATCCTTTAACCAGAAAATCCAAAAAGATGCAAGAGCTTAATAATGAGTTAGATAAAATAGAGGAAGCCTCCACTGTTCATGAATATTTTATAGACCTTTCATCACCAATACCTGAAGGTGACAAAAACAGGGTATTTTCCACTCAAACAGAAAAAACTAGTTATGAAGAAATGGAAGAAAGGTTGAAATTAGCTAATTATGAAATTTCTAGACTAAGGAAGAGAGAAAGAAGGTATGTTGTTGAAAAGAAAAATTTCAAGATGATAAAGGCTCTCTGGGAAGTTGAAAGGGTTTCCAAACCAGAAACAATCAGCAGTGAAGCTCAATATTTTACTTGGAATGTACCTGCAATTAAAGAAGCCAGATTTGTAAGAATGATGAATGTTCAGTTGAGGGCTACCAACAGGAAATTGAGGAGACAGATTGAAGACCTACAAATACAGCTGACAAAATCTGAAGAGAAGCTACAGCAACAATGAAACAGGGAAGTGATAAATCCTTAAAACAATTTTGTCATAAAGAAGAAGATCATTTTTTAGGAAGAACATCTTTTAAAGCCAATTTGTTTTGCTATTTGATGTTGATATCAATATTTGAAGAGTTTTAAATATCCTCAAACTTTAAATTTTTGAAAACTATGTTAAAGGGAGCATACACAACAGTTTCGCAGCGCGCTACGAAACTGTTGAAAATGAGTTTTTGACTTTTTTCATATGTATTTTGGAGGTAAGGATTATTGGGTTTCAAGTTTTGATGCTGCTGGTGGAAAGATGAGGATCACAAATGAAGAATCATATTGCAAAGCAGAAGAAATAAGGGTTAAAAGAAGTGTTTTACAGTGATATAAAAATTGCACTACGAAAACAGGTTATTTTCGTAGCGCAGTTATATCTAATCTCCTTTTCCATTTTTTTGAGGATTTTTTTTTTTTGCACAGGTGGAAGAATGAAGTTTTAATGGAATATTATCACATGTGACCTATATGAAATAGTCATCAATGCCAGCAAAGCTGCTCGAAGATAAGCATGGAGGTTAAGGGCTAAAAAGCAAGAACTTTGTCTCCTAGTTTTTAGGACAGTTAGGTCATGAATCAGCAGGGTTTACAACAAGGCTGGAGGCATCATAAAGGTCAAAAACATGGATTAGTAGATGTCAAAGAAATTATTTAAGTTTTAGATAAGGTTGTTTGAAACATGTTTAGGATTTTCACTCCTATTTGAATTAGGACTCATAAAAGACAGTTAGTTGTCAGTATGTAATTAATAGTTTGTTTCATGAATAGAATAGGTGTCAAGGATAGAATTCAAATTCTCCTAATGATGGATCATGGAATCCAAGATTGTAAAGGCTCTATATGAAGCATTAGGTCGAATTCATTAGGGTTGGCATTTTTATTATCAAAAGAAGCTATGTTATTGTAGCAGACTGTGTGTTGTTTCAACTTAATACAGAGATTGGCTTTACTACGCAAGATTCACAAGGGGTTTATGTGTTTGATATTTCTATGGCCTTTTTCAATTACCTATTTGAAATGGTATGAGAATGTGTTACTTAGAATTCACTGGATAATGCTCTAACTTCCTTCACATGCTTGTAAACTGTGTTTATTCACTGAGTTACTGTTTCACTTATAAACCTAAACTCCAAGTGCCTTGACTTCCATGTTTAGCTGATTATGATGTTTTTTTGAAGACTACTTTGACTCCATGGCCCAATAAATGTTTGCTAATCTGTAATTCAACCAGTTATACATTTTTGTCCATTTTTATTTCTAGAGTTAGCCATCTAATCATTAATAAAAATCTTAAACCTATTGAGAGAGCCCTCTCAGGTTGAGGAGGCTAAGCCTCAGCCAAAATTTTGGTTTGAAATAGTTACTCAGAGTCTACTTGATCAGCAGCCTATCAGGGTCAGATTTTGTGATAACACATGTCAGTTTAATATGTGTCTACCATGCATGCATTGTGATGGTTATGTTTATCATGCATGTGGTCATTATTTCAGTTTTATGTTTTCATGCATGATTTTGATATGTTGATGTCATTATGTATCTATATCATGCTAATCTAGATTGATTGTGCAGACGAGATAACCTCCCATGAAATACACTAAGGTATAATTTTGATTATGTCTCTATTTGGTTTATCCAACATGAGATGTTTGTAGGAGATAGAAGATCAGAGATGCAAAGCAGAATGGTGGAATATAGGTCACATGACTCCCCTTACAATCCTGATATGAATTCTATGGAATGGGAAAGGTATGTTGGGCAGAAAGGATAATATTACTCTCCTTATTTAGAAAATACGATCAGAATTTTGAAGACAAAAATTAGAAGTTGCAAGGAAGATAATAAAATGTTGATTGAGGCATAAGAAATACTTGCAGGAACTCAAGAAAAGAAAGTAGAAGTTAATGAAATCATCCTTCAAATCATTTCAATTTTGTTGAAGTAGGGACAGATGGGGATCATCCAAGGATAGGAAGATAAGAAAAATGGGGCATATGGAAACATGTCTCATAGAGGATGCAGGTTTGAAAGGGATGACACAGTCAGAGGTGGAAGATCTTTGGATACACCTGAAAGGTGGGATAACACTCATGGATTTTATTCCAAATCTCATTCTAAGATAAATCATTGTCATTACCATTTCCATCCTTATAGGAGGAGTGAAAGGGAGTACTTGTGAGAATAATTCAAGAAATTCAAGCCTCCTACTTTTGATGGCGAAGTGAAGAAGTCAGAAGATACAGAAACATGGTTTCTTGGGATGAAAATTTTCTCCAGATTGCATGATTATTAAAAGAAAATGAAATCCAAGATAGTGATCTTCAATCTCAAGGTAAAAGTAAATATCTGGTGGGTAGATGTGAAGCGTTTCAGATGCATTATGGAAGAGGAGCCAAGTTGGTATGAGTTTAAAAGACTCTTTAGGAAGAAGTACTTATCTGGGATATATTATGACAGAAAGGTGAAGGAATTATATGAGCTCAAGATGGCTTCCATGACATATGAAGATTACAAGACTAAGTTTCTGGAGTTGTTGAGATATGTTCCCTACCTCAAGGATGAGAAAAGAAAGGTCCAAATATTCATTAGTGGATTTCCTTTAGCATTTAAAAATAAGATTAAGTATGATGAGACTCGGTCATTGGAGGAAGTCATTGGGAAGTTGAAGCATTGTTATGAGTAGTCTAAAAATAAGTATGAGCCTAAGAGGGAGTCGAAAGGTAATGGGAATAATTAAGGGAAGTGGTCTCAGAAGAAAGGAAAACCTCATGATATGAATGAAAAGGAGAATGAAACACCTCATAATAAGTTCAATGCAGTTCAAAAACGACATGGATCTCAGACTAAGAAGCATAGTAAGGATGGTGAAAGAAAACCTTTGAGGTGTTGGACTTATGGTGGAGAGCCTCGCAGGAGTGGGTGCCCATCGCACCTAGGTGACAAGACTCATATTTATGGTTCTTAAGAGGCATATAAAGTTGGATATTTTGGTCATAGTATTCCTCTGATTTATGTAGAAATGGATAATGGGAAAGCATATCATGAGGCATCCATTATTGAGATGGAAGGTAAGCTTTGTGATCAAGTTGTTTCCATTTTGATTTATCTTGGATCTAATTATAGTTATGTCTGTCCTAACTTGGTCGATAAGTGTTTCTTGATTAAATAAGTGCATTCAAAATCTTGGTTGGTGTAGTTGGCTGTAGGGACCGAGAGAAGAGATCATCATTGGGTGAGATCTTGTGCATTTGAGCTAAATGGTATGTCTACATCAACACATCTAAATGTGCTTCCTTTGGGATCATATAGCATGATTTTTGGCATGGATTGGTTGTTCATTCACAGGAACAAGGTAGAATTCTATGAAAAGGCTATTGAGTGACTAGATGATGATGGGGAAATGAGAATCTTGCAAGGAAATAAGAAGCCTATATCAATGAGAATGGTTACCGCTATGTAGGAAAAGTGTAGTTGCATGAAGGGATGTGTACTGTTTGTAGTTCATATTCTAGTGAAAAAGGGAAGGAATATGAGGATGATGAATTCCTGAGGAATTATCCTATCTTTATGCAGTTCAGGGATGTGATTCCTACAGATACTCTAGAGTTTCCTCCTCATAAAGAGGTGGAATTTTCTAATGATTTGATTTCAGGAGAAGCACTAACATTTAAGGAACCGTACAGGATGACTACTCCATAGTTAGTGGAACTGAAGTTCCAGCTTAAGGAAATTCTTGATAAAGGATACATAAGGCCAAGTGTGTCACCTTGGGGTGCATTAGTATTTTTGTAAAGAATAAGTTTGGTATTCTCATATTGTGCATTTACTACTAAAATTTGAATAAGGTGACTATCAAAAACATGTATCCATTATCGTGGATTGATGATTTTTTTGATCGGTTGAAGGGAGCTTCATTATTTTCAAATATTGATTTTATATCAAGATATCATCAGATGTGCATCAAAGAACAAGACATCTACAAGATTTGATTTTGTACAAGTTATGGGAATTATGAGTTTTTGGTGGTTCCTTTTGGTCTTACGAATGATTCAACCACCTTCATGTGTTTAATGAAAAGTGTGTTGCATCCTTACCTAGACAATTTTGTGATAATTTTTATTGATGATATATTGATATACTCCAAGAATGAGGAAGAGAACACAGATCATCTGGAAGCATTGTTGAGATTGTTGAGAGAGCATAATTTATATGCCAAGCTCACAAAGTGTAGTTTCTTTCAGTATCAAATTCATTACTTGGGAAATGTTGTTTCCAAGAAGGGGATAGCAATGGACCCATAAAATATTAAAGCCACCATGGAGTAGCCAACTCCTAGGGATGTAGATGAGGTAAGATCATTCATGGGACTAGCAGGTTATTACAGGTGATTCATTAGGAACTTATCGAGGATTGGCTATCCTATCACATGTTTACATAGGAAAGGGAATAATTTTTAATGGATTGAGGAGTGTGTAGCTAGTTTTGAGCAGTAGAAGTATTTTCTTACAAATGCTCCAGTTTTGAATATTGCAGATCCTGATAAGGAGTTTGAGGTTTTTTTAGATGTTTGCAAGGAAGAACTTGGTGGAGTCCTGATGAAGGAAGTGCAAGTGGTATGGTATGATTCAAGGAAGATGAATGAGCACGAGCGGAACTATGTGACTCATGATCTTGAGTTGGCATCGATTATTCATGCATTGAAGCTATGGATATATTATCTTCTTGGAAGGAGGTTTTTTTTTTAATGAGTGATCATAGTGGGTTGAGGTACTTGTTTGACCAACCAAATATGAATTCCAGGAAATTTATATGGCTGGGTACCCTTAATGACTTTGGCTTGAGATCAGGTACATCAAGGGCAAGGAGAACATGGTTGCAGATGCTCTTAGTACGAGAGTGCATGTGAATCACATTTAAGTTGTGAGTTCATATGATATAGATCTACAGGAGCAGATCTTGTATGCAGAGTAGCATGATGAGAGGTACCAAAAACTGAAGCATAGATTGTAGAAATAGGGTGAAGGTGATAGAGATGAGGAGTATCACCTCATGGAAGATGGATTGGTTAGATTTAAGAACAATATTGTGTGCCAGATATAAGTGAGATTAAGAAGCTTATCTTGAGGGAGTTTCATGTCAAGCCATATTCATGCCACCCAAGATATCATAATACTTTGACAGTTTTTAAGAAGTTTTATCATTGGTCGACCTTGAAGAAAGAGGTGGTTGAGTTTATTGCAAGATTCTTAGGCTTTCAGCAAGTGAAAGCTGAGCATAAACACCCAATTGGTTTGTTGTAGCCTATTCTAATTCCAGAATGGAAATGGGAGTTCATTTCCATAGACTTCATTACAGATTTTCCAAAAACATCATAGCAACATGATTCCATCATGGTTATGGTTGATTGGTTGAGTAAGGTAGCTCACTTAATTGTAGTGAAGTGTACTAATCTAGATACTCAGGTAGCTCGGATATTCATCAGGCAGATAGTGAGGTTGCATGGTGCTCCCAAGAAGATTGTATCAGACAGAGATTCCAAGGTTCACTTCCAAGTTTTATAAGGAGTTTTTTGTAGGCTCGGGGACATATTTAGCCTTCAACATGACTTATCATCCACAGAAAGATGGATAGACAGAGAGGGCTAACATGATTCTTGTGGATGTGTGTCATGCATTAGCATAGGATGTGGGAATAGTATCATCCACTAGTTTAGTTTTCATATAATCATGGGTATCATTAATCCTTTAGGATGAGTCCATTTGAGGCTCTTTACTGGAGGAATTGTAATGCACCCATAAACTAGAGTGATCTAGTGAATAGGGTGGTTATTAGACCAGATATGTTGGATAATATAGAGCAGGAGATGCAGGTTATCAGATGGAATTTAAAGGCAACATAGGAAAATAAGAAGAGCTATGTGGATTAGCATAGAACATACAAGGAGTTTTAGGTTGGGGAGCATGTGTACTTGTGCATAAATCCCAAGAGGAGCTCCTTGAGGATTGGATCATGTGTCAAGTTTTCACCTTAGTATTGTGGGCCTTTTGAGATCCTTGAGAGGATTGGAAAAATGGCCTACCAACTTGTACTACCACCAACAATGAAATTCCATGATGTTTTCCATGTTTCAATGTTTAAGAGATATGTCCAGGATGTTTATCATTTAATTTATTGGTCTATATTGTAGGTGGAACCAGAGGGAGAGTTACAACCAAAACCTCAGTACATTTTGCAGCAGAAACAACTCATGCTCCATAATCGAACAATAGAGAAAATTAAAGTACAATGGAATCACTTTGGAACCAATGAAGCTACATGGGAGATGGTTGATCAAATTTTGACTTTGTATCCTTTCTTATTTTATAGTTGAGCATATGTGTTTGATATATGTGTTTTGACATGTGTGTGTGTGTGTGTTGTAAATATTTTAATGAGTTTTGTTATAAATCTCCAATAAGCAATATGGTGTTCATGGTTTCAACAATTTCATATGATGTAAATGTTGAATCAAGTTGTGTTATAAAGCTACATGAGAAGCATGTTTTTCTAGTCATAAGCATCATTGAACACCGAGGATGGTGTACCCCTAAGGGGGATGGGTTTTTAACAACCCCTAGTTGATTTTCCATGTAAATAAAATAAGACCAAGGTCATGGGACTTGTATTCCAAGTTGAATGTTGGGAAAACATTATAGTAGGAATCACTTGTGGTTTATCAATCGATATGGAAATTGGAAAAGGAAAAGAGGCAATAAATGGAATTTAATTATGAAAAATAAAGGAAGACAAAAGAAAAGGAAGGTGAAGAGACACAAATTTGCATGCAAGGGAAATTATAGGAAAAATGAAGGAAAATGAGACATCAATGATAAAAAGGCATCAGAGTATTAATTGTTAGATTTTGACAGTTTTGAGTTGAGATCTTTTTCATTATCACATACTCTTGCACAATTAGAGAATTCTTGGAGCATTCTTGGAGAAATATATGATTCATTTGGATTGGAGAAAGAAATCAAAGAACAAGCAAGGAATTTGTGGGAAGTTGAAGAGAATGTTGGATCAAAAACTACAACAGGATTAGTTTTCAGGTAATGGGTTACATGTGTGATCTCCTTGCTGGTTTTTGGAAGCATGGTATATGCATGTGGTTTCTTGGTTATTTCATGCCGTTGGAACAAATATTTTTCCTATATTGACAGTTGTTTCAGCCTTGCCTTTCCATTTCCTAGATATCCATGATGAAGTGGGTTCCCCATTTCAATTTTCTAATTGGTTCTCAGATTCCATATGGTTGTGGGTTGGGATAGGATATTTGGAGCTCTAGAAAAACTTGGGTTCCTGGAGTTTGTGGGTTGAGATGGTAGTTCTATGGAGCCCTGTAACAAATTGGGTCCCTAGAGGTTGTGGGTTGAGATGGAATCCCTAGAGCCTTGGACATCTTGGGATGAAACCAATATATTTGAGGTTAGTCATTTCTAGACCGTATAGGTGAGATCATTGTTGTTGATGGTTGAGGTGGTTTTCCCTCTCAAAGCCCTGGTTGGATTTATTTTGGTTTAACCCATATGATCCCACATCCATGATTGGAATATGGTGCGGGGTTGATTGGATAAAAGATATATTTTGGTTCAAAATCTATGTTCGTGTGGTATGTGGAAGTCCCTGACTTGGTTGGTATTTTCATATGTCAACATAAGCTATTTTCCTATTGTGATATATGAGCACTTTTACTAGTTATTATGGTGATCTTTTGTCTCATTTATCATGGTTTATATTCTAGTTATATGCTGGTTCTATTATTTTCTCTAGCTATGGATCTTTTTCATGATTTGATAAGTTATTGGATGGTTTATGAATGCATGGAATAACAAGGGTTGTTGCAACTAGCTTGAGAGGGAATTGAGCCTTTTTGTTGATTTTCATATGAAGTTTAGAATTTTATGATCTGATATGTATTCATGACCTTTAGCTTCCATGTTTACTTTCCATTTGAAGAAATGTATATCTTGCATTAGGCATGTATTGGTCAAGATCTTGCTCAATATTTTATTATTTAGCATTGTTATCATCATTTTCATGATTATGGAAAGTTACAGGAAGTTCTAGGTAGTGGTCTGGAGACTAGCCTGAAAAAGTGACATAGATCTCATGATCGCATGCACATAACAGGTAATTTTAGGTCATAACCACATGGAGACAGGCTTGTGGACTTGGTTATAGCCTCCCAACCATATGCATGCAATGGTATGGGTGTGGTTTGGAAGTAAACCTAAAGAAAAAGAATTCCAACTCAGGGATTGATCACCTAGGGTGGTTGGTAGGCTCATGAGCGATATGTAGTCTTTGAGGGATGTTAGTTTATTTCCAGTTTATAGGCCCCACTTCCATAACTGGATCATGGAGTTCGAGCCATGTCATATTGAAATTGAGCTCATTTTTACCCTGGAGATATTTTGAAAGTGGGAAAATGTGGGAGGATTCATTACAATAACAATCTAGATCAAAATACATAATATCAATTCAAACCCAAATAAACTCTAAGGATATCCAAATTTCAATAATGTAGTCATCTAACTAATGTAGCAAATAAGGAAAATAGAACTTCTCAAGGGCATTCGATATTAAAATAACTCGACAATATTTCAAAATCAATACATTCTAAACTCATTCAAAATCACAAATCCCTTCAAGCAAGCAATGCAATTGATTTAAGCATGTGTATATTCAATTAAAATAAAAATTATTCCCCGCACAGCTCTCTCATATTTTACCCTTGCAGCATATGGTTGGCTCACCACTCAATTGTATTTGAAGGTAAATTTTTCCTTTTCTTTACATTTTGTGGTCATATTTTGTGATTGTTATCTTTATATAAGTTATTATTGTTGAAAAATGCAGCAAGAAATTCTTAGTTTGATTTTTCCTATTAAATTGAGAAAATTCGAATTTCCACATCAGCAGACTACTTGGATATAGTTAACTAAGGTGACATGGATCTTATCACTCATTTAGCTCATTAAATTCGAGTTGGAGGAGTTAGAGTTCAGTTAAGCATAGCAATCAAGGTGAGTTATTTCATGGTGTTTTCAGTCAAACTAGTTCTAACCGTTGGAAGAAATAGTAGAAGATTAACTATGCGGTGAGACTTAAATCAAGCTCAGTGATGATCCAGTTAACTAATCAATCAGCCCAAAATAGCTGATGCCTGCAGAGAATTCGAATTCCCCAACTATGGTGGAGATTCCAAGGCATTGTAACATCATTTGTAGACTAGTCTTGAGTGTACATGTGTTGCATGAAGTCAGATGATGAATATTGGGAATTGCACAATCCATTTTGGATAAATTACTAAATAATAGGGGCCTAATTTCTCAAGAAATTGTGCAAGGAAATAGGGGCTCAAGAAGAGGTAAAATTTGACGAAGTCTGTGTCAAAGCTTCTGAGTGAGCAGAGAGATATGTTATTCACTTGCAAGTTGTGCTCAGTTGAGACAAGAAATTGTAATACATATTTATTCATCATATTAATGTAAGCAAGCATTGGGGTTTTTAGTAGATCTATTTCCCCAGAAAAAATATTGTGTGCATGTATGTTATTTCTCATTGCATGTTAGTGATTGATGTTCTAAATTGTGAATTGAATTATACAAAGTAGTAGAGTAGTTTTTTGTCTTGTGATTTTGATTAAAACTTCATGAGAAGTTTAAAATCTACATCATAATTTCTACATGGTATCAAAGAAGGAATTTCGAAGTTGTTTCTCAGGAGGCTCGAATTTCTAGTTCAGTTTAGAATGATACCTTCAGAGATGGGAATATGACCTTCAATGGGCCGAGGCTAGAGTATGCCTTGGAAGGCAGCTCTAATTTCATTGCATGGAAGGATCAAATGGAAGTGGTATTGGATAACAATGGATTTCTAGAATACATCAATATAGATGTTGCAAAACCAGTGGGATCTGATGCCGAGAACCTATCCCAATGGAAGAAATATGTAGCAAAGGAGGGAGTATGGGACCATATTGTCACCAATATCCACCAGAAAGAAACTCTTTATCCAAGGTGGCAAGCACTAAAAAATATATTCCAGAATAACAACGACCATAGGAAACTAGTGCTCAAGGATAAACTTTGAAATATCAAGATGCAGAAGAATGACATTTTTTAACAGTATCTGACAAGGTTCACACAATTTCATGATGAGCTTGCAGGATTTGGTGTTACTACCTCAGATAATGATTTGGTAAGCCTAGGCCTTCTAGGCCTTCCAAAAAAATAGAATAACTACCAATATTCAGTGAACAAGAAGGAGAAACTACCAAATTGGGAACACTTATGGTCTGATTTGGTACAGGAGGAAATAAGGTGGAATAGCATAGATGGGACTTCATCCAAGGGTGGGGATGAAGAAAAATTTGCATTGGTTGGAAAGGGAAAGAAGGGAAAAGGGAAGAAATTTCAAACCAGCGAAGGGGGAAAGAAGAAATATTTGTCCAAAATTAAATACTTCCATTGTCATGAATTCAAGAACTATGCCACAAAGTTTCCACACAAAAGGGAAAGAAAGAATACCTCGGGAGGAGCAACAGGTGAATACTTTGCTTCAAATTTTGAGCTTGACTTTACTCTTATCGCATGCATGGTAAGAAAGTGATGGGGAGCATGTGGTACTTAGACTCTGGTTGCTCGTTCCACATGACAGGGTGTAGAGATTTTTTTAGTGACCTGGAGGAGAAATATCTCTAGATGCACATCGAGATGGGGGACGATGAAAGGTACAACGTGAACGAGATTGGTACAGACACCTTCCAAAGGGAGTCGGGATCCCCTCTCAGACTCAATGATGTCTTGTTTGTTCCATGCCTAAAGATAAATCTCATCTATGTTGCAGTTTTGGAATACAGTGGTTATGATATGATATTCATTAAAGGAAAATCATTCCTGAGACACATATCCATGGGACACATGAAGTAGATTGGGTTTTGTGTGAAAAAACAAAATAAGATATATGTGGAAGACTGTGTTGTTGGAAATACTGAAGGGGAGGAGGGGAGGGGGGGGGGGGGGGGGGTGAATCAGTATTCCTTTCAACTAGAGCATTAGTTAATCTTCAATTATTATCAGTGTTTGTACAATGATAGTAGCAAACAAGAGGAACACAAATGCACACAGTTTTTAAGGTGGAAACCCACTCCGGGACAAAAACCACCTAATGCTTTTCTAATAATTCTTTAATATTCAACTCCAATTGAAAATAAAGCTACAACTTCCTAGAATCTAGAAAAGCATTCTTCTCCAGCTCCCACTGGATGGATTCTCCAACGCTCGAGATTCTTCAGTAGTTAATTGAACAGATGCCCCAACACCCAATGAGCTACAACTCACCCTAGCACCACCCTACCACCCTATAGAAGAATAAAAGAAGAATGGAATCACGTACCAGGGAAAATGGTCCACTTTACAATGATATAGAATGATGGAGAAGAAGAAGATATACTAGACGATAACCCCAACTTTGACACAACCACCTAATGATGATCCTAGACCTCCCAACACTGCCTCTTCAACCCTTGGAAAATAGATACTAGTACATTTTTTACAATAATGTATTTACAATGACTTAGTACAATGATTGTATGCAGTGATGCCCACTTGAAGACTTCATATGATGAACTTCTTGCTGCTGTTATGCACCTTGGTTGCTTCTCTTGTCATGCTTCCTTCTGTTGCACCTTACTTTGCTTTGCTGCCATAGAAAGTCTGGTCCTTTGCAACCCTTGACAACACATGATCTAGCTTTTTCTTGCCTTCTAGGAGATCGATTTTGAATCTAGTGTATATCTATTATTTCAGATCCTCAATATCTGATTTTCGGTCCTATAGTAGTCCTCTAAGTCATCTTTCCAATGCCACAGGTCTGACCCAATTTTGATTCTTCAATAGAGATTTATACCCTAATTAGGGAATTTCTCACAATTCCCTAATTATGGACTGTTTTAGCATAGCGCAATTGTATGGCATACCACATGTCACTGTTTCTTCATTTGACTCTAAAATTGATAGAGAAAAAATTAAAGACTGTGCACTATCTGCAAATTTTTACGAAATTCCAATCCGATACTCAGAGAGAGAGTTATGACCTTTGAGATGAATTTCAGGAGCCTGCAAAAACCCAGACTTCCATAGATCATATCTCCAAAACTATAGCACACCTTGATCTGAAATGTTTACAGAAGCTTCCTCGGGATTTTGGCTTTGCCTCATAAAAATTTCAGCTTCTGAACCTTCGTATAAAAAGATTTAGAGTGCAAATTCCACGATGACCTGTTTCAGATGGCCGAATCACTTGCCTAAGGAGGAAATGAAGATCACAATTTATATAAATGCTTAAATTGAGAGGGGCTTCAACAAGTGAGCATGGGAGGGATTTTAGGAGCTTAAAATATATTAATTACGACTTTTCAATGACCCATGCCCCAACCCCATGGGGTTTTAGCCCACTAACAGGGGGTACAAACTTCAAACATGAATATCTCTCAAACCGTGAAGAATTACATGGCGTGCCATATATCAACGAAAACATCTTGACAAGTAGAAACCATCAAAAGAATTACTGACCCAGAATATATTAATTTGGTAGGTCAAAATTCCCATGCAATATTAGGTTAACCCCTGGTGCTGCTTGGGTTGAAATCAATGACAACCGCTGATCAAAAATCTCCCCCTTTGGCATTGATGGCAACACAAGTACTCCCCCTGCGATCATGACACCTCTTACTAAAACATTCTCTCCCCTTTGACATCAATAGCAAAGGGTAACTCCCCCTGAAACACAACCATCCTGTGGACCTGTACACACTTCCACTCCCCCTGACACACAACCATCCTGCAGACCTGTAATCTACTTCCACTCCCCCTTTATATTCTGAAAATAGAAAATCTAATGAGAACTTGGGAGAATCCCAAGCTTCTGGTGAAGATATTCCAATGCTGGTGAATATTTAATATGTGATTCTTTTGGTGCTGCTTGGAATCTTGCTACTTGTCCAACTGCTTGCATAACATCTAGTTGGGAGGTTGTTACATATAGAAGACTAATAATCATAGATCTATACAACCTTTGATCCACATCCTTAGATGAGTCATCTATGCTCAATTTACAACCTGTTACCATTGGAGTAAGGATGGGTTTGCAATCTTCCATTTTAAATTTCTTCAGCATTTCATTGTTGTACTTGGCTTGAAATATAAATATTCCTTTCTCTTGCTGAGATATTTGAAGCCCTAAGAAGTATGTAAGATCACCAAGTAAAGACATCTCTAAATCACTTTGCACCTTTGTAGAAAACTTCTTACTTAGTCGATCATCATTGCTACCAATTATTGTATCATCCTCTTTAGCTATTAGACATTCTTTAGTTGCTTCATCCATAACGTATATGTCATTTGGAGCTTGACTTGTTGTAGCCACAATTTCACCATACACGCCTTTCTTGATTTCACATTTCGTGGAGTTGAATAGTATTGTTTGTCCTTGATCACACATTTGTCCAACACTGAGTAGATTGTGATTCATGTTTTCAACCAATAGAACATTCTTGGCTAGAGCATCTTTGCTTCTGAGAGTGACAGTACCTGATCCTATAACATTTGAAGATCCATCATTTCCAAAGGATGTGGTTCCATCCTTCTTCTCTTTCAGAGATACAAATTTCCTTCTATCTCCAGTCATATGCGTTGAGAAACCGCTGTCAACATACCACACATCTTTGTTTTTTTTAGCCTTGAGAGCGAGAGTAAAATTATCAATCTTCTTCTTCTTCCATGTTCGTTCATTCTGTGGCTTCGAAGGTTCTTCTGGAGGATTTTCAAGTCTACAGTCTCTGGCTATGTATCCAAAGTTCTGACATTTCTAACATTCCATATTATTTCTTAAATGTTCAAGTCTATTGATGTTTCGTTGAGCCCTAGGAGGTTCATATTTGAAGAATCTCTTGGAATTGTATTAGTTCCTAGGGTACGTGCGACATTCTAAAACTTTATGACCAAATTTTCTACATGAATAACAATAGCCATGAAAAATATGTTGGTACTTGGATAAAAATCTTCGTCGAGGAATCGTCTTCCAAGGATGTGCTTGCAAATCTTGTCCAATGAATTCTACATGTATGTCAGATCTCATAGGTTCATTGTATTTTGTTGTAGAAGGTCCTGCTTCTTCTTCTTTGTAACTGAGGCCAGTTTTGTCGTTGTAAGATCGTTGATTGTTGATGATTTCTTCCAATGCCCTTGAGTTGTTGGCATAGTTTTGGACAGTTTTTCCTTTCTTCACTTCCTCACGCGGCGAGAATACTTCGGCTCCTAATTCTTCCCTTTCTTGGTTGCTTTCTTCCAACTTTTTTTGAAGTGACTCTTCAATGCATTTGTGTTCTTCAACTTCAATTTTGAGACTTTGAACTTATTCTTCAAGAGTATTGGAACGGATTTTCTCCACCTTGAGATCTTTTATAAGCTTGATTGCTTCCTCATAAAATTATTCTATGGTCCATCTTTCTTCTTCGTTGTTTGATACCTCTTGTTTATTGTGCTTGGACATAAACAATACTCTCTCAATTGGCTTCTTCTTCACTGTCATTGTCTTCATCGGATGATGAGCTATCTTCTTTAGAGAGAAAGTTCCTTTTGGATCCTTGCTTGTTGAATTTCTTAAAGCCTTTCTTTCCTTTTGAGTTTCCATTACATTTGTTTGGACATTTTGCTGCAAAATGCCCAACCTCCTTACAGCTGAAACATATCAATGTAAGTTTACCTTTGAATTTTCCCTTACCAATTTTTAGTTTTCTCGTGAAGTAAGCATATTATTCATCTGAAAGACCTTCTCCATCATCTCCCTTTTCTTCACACTTACAGGTGCATGTCATTTCAATTGAAGGTTGTTTGTCTTTATTGGTTTGCTTAGATGCAACGAACGCAGTTTCTAGATTTGAATTACCCTTTTCTTCATCAAGTCTCATTTCATATGCTATGAGAACTCCATGTAATTATTCCTTGTTGATTTTGTCCAGATTTGCACTGTATTCTAAGACTGATACCTTTGGGTTGAATCTCCCTGGTAACGTTCTAAGAATATTATGTATAATAGTATTCTCTTCAATAGGCTCTCCCAATCCTTCCAGAGTGTTGGTTATTTCATCAACGTGTTGGAAGTATGCGGCAATGTTTCCATCTTCTTTCATTATGAGTTGCTCAAATTTTTCTCTATATATTTGAACCTTTGCTTCTTTGACATTTGAGTCACTTGCATATATATTCTCAAGCTTGTCCCATACATTTTTGGATTTTTTACAACTCAACACCTTATGATAAGCAGATTCAATAAGTCCACTAATAATTATATTCTTTTCTTTTGCATCATTTACCAAATTATTATTACCTTGTTCATCCACGGTTGATGTAAATCCATTTTGAACAGTGTCCCATACTTCATAACCTTGCACCATGAGATAGACCTCCATTCTTCCTTTCCAATGTGCATAATTATTTTCATTGAACAGAGGTACACCATTCTTGGTATGCTCCATGACCTCCTTCAGTACATTATCTGCTATTGAAGGAACAAACTCTGAGAGCAATTGTTGGAAATATTGAGACTCTCAATTAGAGAATCGGTTAATCTTCAATTATTATCGGTGTTTGTACAATGATAGCAGTAAACAAGAGGAACACAAATGCACACAGTTTTTAAGGTGGAAACCCACTCCGGGACAAAAACCACCTAATGCTTTTCTAATAATTCTTTAATATTCAACTCCAATTGAAAATAAGGCTCCAACTTCCTATAATCTAGAAAAGCATTCTTCTCCAGCTCCCACCGGATGGACGCTCCAACGCTCGAGATTCTTCATTAGTCAACTGAATGGATGCCCCAACACCCAATGAGCTACAACTCACCCTAGCACCACCCTACCACCGTATAGAAGAATAAAAGAAGAATGGACTCCCGTACCAGGGAAAATGATCCAATTTAAAATGATATAGAATGATGTAGAAGAAGAAGATATACTAGAACATAACCCCAACTATGACACAACCACCTAATGATGATCCTAGACCTCCCAACACTGCCTCTTCAACCCTTGGCAGATAGATACTAGTACAATTTGTACAATAATGTATTTACAATGACTTAGTACAATGATACCTTTACAATGATTGTATGCAGCAGTCTTTGCCCACTTGAAGACTTCATATGATGAAATTCTTGTTCTTTGTTATACCTTGGTTTTGCTCTTGTCATGCTTCCATACATTGCACCTTGCTTTGCTTTGCTGCCATAGAAAGTCTGGTCCTTTGCAACCCTTGACAACACATGATCTAGCTTTTTCTTGCCTTCTAGGAGCTCGATATTGAATCTAGTGTATCTCTGCTATTTCAGATCCTCAATATTTGATTTTCAGTCTTGTAGTAGTTGTTGAGTCTCAATTCTGCATCTTTTCCATACACTTTTCTATACCTTTTTCACTCACCTGAACCTCCCAATTTGTCAATATCATTTGCAAAAGAGCATCTAACATGGTTTTTAATTATATTTTTGTGTTTTCTATTTGATTTAGATTTTGTTCATTCAGTTGCGGAATCTTGCCACTTTCCGCAGCTACTGCAACTTTCCGCAACTATTTTGTGAAACTCTATGTTACAGGTGTCTACAGGGAAAACGAGCCACATGGGCAAGTCAGGAATGATGTGGACATGGTTCGTGTCCTATTGGTTCGAGCAAACTCATCTAAAGAAGCCGTGGTCAAAGGCGTCCACATGGAACTCAACCATAGAGTCTTACGGTGACAGGACTCTGTTTCGTGTCACGTAAAGGTTCATATGGCCGTTTCTGAGCTTGCGGAGGACAAGTCGACATCTGTACATGGCTCCATAGTCGAATTCAAGCATCCACTTCTCATAGATTTATTTTCCAACACGGCCATGATCCTAGATCCGTGGACGTAATGGTCTACGTGTTCTACACCAGCATAAACTTTAGGAGACAGTTATATTTCTTTTGTTATATATAACACGTTTGCATACGCATATAGAGTTAGTCCCGATTAGTCTCTGTTAATTTTATTAAGTCTGCTCTATAATGTAATTACGCTGCCTTTGAGATGTAATACTACCATACTGTTGTGACTGAATTTTAATATAAGAAGACTCTGTTTTCCAACTTAATTCGTACTTGAAGATCATTGCCAAGGCTAGTGTAGAGGGCCCCTGCTCAGCTAAGGTTTTGTGCATTAGTGTATAGTTCTTATTTCATTTCTTTAAAGCTCATTGTGCCATAATCCATTCACATGTTTATACATTTCATTTTTTTTCATTTCTGTTTATAAACTTTCCTGCTTTCCATTTCTGATCCGGATTTATGCAGGAATGCAACAGAATAAACATATAACCATAAATACAGAGATGCAGCGGAAATAACACTTCATTTCATTAATATCAAAGAACTGAAATTTGCTTACAGACAGAATGGAAATAAAACTAGCTAGGGCGCTGGTAGCTATCTCCGAGAAGAGATGTGGCGGCTACAGGCCTCTGAACTAAGTTACAATGAGGCTCGAGGGCCTATTTATTATTTAGAAACAATGGGAAATCCTAAACAGCCAAAACCCTAACCCTAGGAGATGAAGCGTCAAAACTATGGGCCCCGTTTGGGTAAATTGGTGTTTCAACTTCCCAGGGGCGTAACTTTGGCATACGATCTCCGTTTGACACGTACCATACCTCGTTAGAAAGATCTATCCGAGGACTACAAATTTGGAACGGGCAACATCGGTCCATGGACCCATGTTGCCCTCCGTTTTCCCAAAAAACGTCGTTTAGGGCCTCAAAACGGCTTCGGAAGTTTAGGACCCGAAAAACTGATAAAAATAGTAAACTGTGCCGAAACTAAAAAACTGAAATAGACGATGGTGGAGCCCCAAGTGGAATAGGCGGGTGACCACCAATATCCACCTGGATCATTCCTCCCCCCTTAGGAAGCAATGGTCCCCATTGCGTTAAGTTCCTCCATGAGATGAGGAAATTTCTGCTGAACTTGGTCCCTGGTGAACCACTTTCCTTGGTGCAGGAGTTGGCCGGCTTTGACAACCCGATATAGTTGGATCTTCTGCTGGCGAGTGTTCTTGATTTGCATGTCCATGATGCAATCTGTGGTGGCCTGTTCCATGCAGTCTGGATTTAACTCAGTTGGTGTGAGTTGTTCTGCAATGTCCGAGGTGTTTATACATTTCATTTTTTTTCATTTCTGTTTATAAACTTTCCTGCTTTCCATTTCATTTCCGTCTTTCATGTTTTATGTTGTTAATCATTGATCAGTGTTCTTGTTTCAGGTTATAGATAGGCAGCCCGAGCATTTTCATAGCTTTTTGACTAATGACATGGAATTAACATTGTTCTGCTGCTAATGTGTTTTTCTTAGTTTCTGTTTCATTTCAGTATTTCTTTGTTTAACTCAGTTTTTCTTATTTGCTTCAGTAGTTAAATTTAGATATATTAAACTGCTCATAGCATCTTCAGTTGCCTCCGAAAGCCACAGCTGGACTGATGGTGAGGGATTGAATTATGAAATGTGTAGTTTAGTATTAGTTTCTTTTCTGCAAATTTAGATATATTAAGCTGCTCATAGCATCTTCAGTTGCCTCCGAAAGCCACAGCTGGACTGATGGTGAGGGATTGTATTATGAAGTGTAGAAGCCACAAGGTAGTTTCCTTCAGTTAGAAAAAGAAAATTGTGCATGACATCTGCCATTCTCCGAAAGCCACAACACCGATGGTGAGGATTGAATTATGAAATGTATGGTTTGATAGTAGTTTTAATTCTCAAGTAAGTTAGATATCGTCACTGCTGTTTTGTTACTTCCGAAAATCATAGCTGGACTAATGATGAAGGATCAAAAGATAAATTGATGTAACTGATTTAGATTTACTTGTTGCAATTTTAAATTTCTTTTACATAGTTTTTTGTTTAGACAAAGGCAGTATTAGCTTAGTTTCATGCTATTTCGTTCACTGCTTTTGATTTATTAGATTCATAACATTCTTTCATTTCAACAAGACATTTATTTTCTGGAAGTTGCTTTCATTGTATGTTTCAAATTCCATTTGAAGTTTGAAGTTGGTAAATCATTATAAAGGATATCATTGCCTTGAACAATCATAACCATACTTGTTTTTATTTTAGAATTTCCATCTCACATTAGAAAACCAAAAACGACAAAATGGTAAGAAATAGGTTATCTTGCACATATAGTGCGCCACACTTCATCAGCTTACGAATCCCGGATTGATAAATTAATGTAGCAATTTAGGACACACTAAATTGACCAAAGATTTTGGCGTCGTTGCCGGGGAAGTGTAACTAGGTAGCCAATTTCTTTAAAAAAAAACAAAATCACAAAAGAAGGAAAAATTGATAATTTCTTAAGTATGCTCTCTTCTTGCACCTAGTGTGACCTGGAAGATCAGAAAGAGAATTATTAGCCCAAATTTAAAAAAAATAAATAAAAATAAAATAAAAAATGACATGCATAGAGCAAGAGATTCTAGGGGAAGGTTTATAGCTAAAGCCAAGAGTTCGATTTTCACAACTCCATATTCTTCAAGGCATAGACCAGATTCACCACCATCTACCCCTAGCCTTAAGATTTTTGGAAGTCAAGGAACAACTGAATTAGAGGATTCTCCTATACCACCTACTCAATCCCATTTAGAAAACAAAGAGACTTTCTCTCATTCTCCCTTGGTAGAAAAACTAGAGGACTTTAAGGACTCTAAAGAAACTATCATGGTGGAGGAAGTAATAGATGGAGGTAGAGGTAGAGGTAGAAGAAGAGGAAACAATGGAGACAACAATGGTGAAGGAAATAATGGTAGAAATAGGGAAGGAGACAACTTGTTTGGATTCCCTATAGTTGATGAGGAAACTCATGCAACAATGAAAAATATCTCACCATCTGTCCTCCCTAACTTTTATGGATTGCGAAGTGAGGACCCTGAAACATTTATGTTTGAGTTTGAAGTTGTGTGCCGAACCTATGACTATATGGAAGATTCTCAAAAACTCAAACTGTTTCCTTCAACTTTGAAAGGATCTTCTTTGAAATGGTTCATGGGATTAGCCACTCAATCTATTAGGACTTGGAATGATATGAAACAAACATTTTTTGATATATACTTGGACTATTGTATGCCCACCAATCACAAGGATGAGGTATTCAAGATGATGCAAAAAGAAGATGAAAATTTGGAAGACTTACTTGAAAGATTTCAATACAACTTGAAAAGAGCAAAGATGAGAAACTTAGATGATGAAACCTTGAAAGCCCTCATATTAAAAGCCATTAGAGATGAATGGATATATATTTTAAACATGATGGGGAAAGGAGACATTTCTCAACTTCCACTTCGTGATATAACAGAACTATGTGTCCATCTCTCAAGAGGAAAATCTAAAATAGGAAAAGGGCCTAGGGATCCTTCTCTTATTAGGGCTAACAAATTTGCAACTGGATCAGTAAGTAGGGCAGAGATTGGTAATATGCTTGATGAGTTCAAAACTGATATCTTAGGGAGCCTTAGTGAACAACTAGACACCCTTAAAATCCAACACAAGCAGAAAGCAGAAACATATGCTTTAGCCATCTTTTGTCCGAAATGTAGGAAGAAACATGCTTTAAGGGAATGTCCCTTGGATGCAAAGTTGTAGAAACATGTATGATTTGCTCAGAGAATCATGAGATCAAGGATTGTCCTTCAATTCCTGGACTCAAAGCTGTCTTTCAAGAAGACCCAAATTCAGTAGAATCTCTCTATTTTGTTGCAAGAAGACCTTGGCAGGGACAAAAAACTCAAGGGTTTAACAACCCTATGAATCTTCAAACCCCACCAAATTGGAATCCTTGGCAACAACCTTGGCCCCAACATCAAAATCCATATCAGCCATGGGTACAAGGGATGCAAAATCCTTATGGGAGATTTGCTCAATTTTATCAATATCCTCGATATTTTCAAAATCAACAAGCTCCACAACTTCCAAACCCAAATCCACAACTTTCATTGC
Source organism: Pinus albicaulis (assembly GCA_034641835.2). Classification (NCBI taxonomy): domain Eukaryota; kingdom Viridiplantae; phylum Streptophyta; class Pinopsida; order Pinales; family Pinaceae; genus Pinus; species Pinus albicaulis. Next base: position 1,195,681,122 of record CM076579.1, read on the forward strand.
CATTTCCACAACAACAACCTTCTCAAAAAAATCAAAATCCTCAACTCATGCTCCCATACCAACAAAAGACAAATCAACTTCCAACTCAGCCATTGCCAAATCCTAACAATAAAAATCCTCAGAATACTTACATGGTAGAAGGACAACAATTTCCTACCTATATGATTGTTCCTCTCAATGATGTACAACTCAGATCTGGTAGAGTTTTAGAAAAACCTTCTATAGATATCCAAGAGCAAGATACCTCTGAGGAGGATTCTCTTCAAGTCAATAAGGGTTCTAAGGAAGAATCTCTTCAAAATTCAAATATTCAAAAAGAAAAAGAAAAGTTAACACCCACAACTCCTATAGTTGAGCAACCTGCATCTTCATCTACACCTCCTTTTCCTGAAAGACTACAAATTGACAAGGGGGTGGAAAAACAAATCTTTTTGCCTAACTATGACTTTCTAGATGAATTGAAGAATGTTTGTATCAAGATTCCCTTTCTACAAGCCATTCGAGAAATTCCTATTCTAGCAAAAACCATAAAGGAGTTGAGTTTCAAAAGACCAGGAAGGAAACTAAAAGACACAAGAAGAATCCACCTGGTAGGAAAGATTGCAGATATTATGATGGAAAAATTACCATGCAGAAGTATGTAGATCCAGGAAGTCCAATTGTCAAGACACATATAAATGGGATAGAAATTCCAAACACATTGATTGACTTAGGGGCTGCTATCAACATTATGAGTAGACAGACTATGGACCAGCTAAAACTTCCCAACCTTCTTTTTACACCTACTTTACTGCAACTTGCAGATCGATCAATTATTAAACCAGATGGTGTATTAGAAGATATTTCAGTCTCCTTAGATTCTTGGGAATATCCAGTAGATTTTATGATTTTGACTCCCAAGAGTAATCTAGGAGGGCACCCACTTATCTTAGGAAGACCTTGGCTAGCCACAGCCGATGCTTTTATTAGTTGTAGATCTGGGGATATGTACATTTCTAATCGTAATTCGACAAAGAAATTCAATTTGTATCCTCCAGCAAAAGCAATCACAGAAGTAGGAGACAATGAATGGGTTGATGATGAGGACACTATACAACCTGTCTTTACCATTTCTAAAATCAGTGAGGATAGTCAAATTCTGAACACATTAGAAAATTTTGAGACATCTTCAGAATATGACCCCACACAATTTCAGTTGGAATCTAACATAGAATATTTATCATCAAGACAAATGTCTCTTTACTCTATGGAAGAGTTTGGTAGTTCTACTATTGAGATTTTTCCAGGAAAAACATTGAATATCAACAAACATTTGGAAAAGTCACAACAAGAAGAACTAACCAAAATCTTGCAAAAACATTCTACCGCATTTGCATGGGAGTATACTGACATGAAAGGTATTGATCCTAAGACTTGCATCCATCAGATCTATATTGAGGAAAACAGTAGACCAATCAGACAACCTCAAAGAAGGATGAATCCAAATCTTAGGGAGATAGTGAAAGAAGAGCTCCAAAAACTACTCAATGTAAACTTCATTTATCCAATTTCAGATAGCCGATGGGTTTCTCTTTTGGTTATAGTACCTAAAAAGAATGGTAAATGGAGGGTATGCATTGATTACAGGGAATTGAACAAAGCAACTTTAAAGGATCACTTTCCTTTGCCTTTTATTGATTAGGTATTAGATACATTAGCAGGTAAAAAGTACTTTTCATTTTTGGATGGTTTTAGTGGCTATAATCAAATTCAGGTAGCACCCGAAGATCAAGATAAGACCACATTTACTTGTCCATGGGGAACTTTTGCCTACCGAGTGCTTCCTTTTGGGTTATGTAATGCACCAGCAACATTCCAAAGAGCAGTACTAGGAATTTTTTCTGATTTAATCCATGATTGTGTAGAGGTTTATATGGATGATTTTACAGTTTATGGTAATTCATTTGAAGAGGCATTAGAAAATTTGGAAAAAGTTCTCATAAGATGTAAAGAAACAAACCTTTCATTAAGCCATGAAAAATGCTTTATGATGTTTACTTAAGGGATTGTTTTAGGACATCATATTTCAGGAGATGGGATTAAGGTTGATAGATCAAAAGTTGAAGTCATTTCCAAGTTGCCTATTCCAAATTGTCAAAGAGATGTTAGAAGTTTTCTAGGATTTACTGGTTACTATAGAAGATTTATAGAAAACTTCACTAAAATAACATCTCCACTCTTCAAATTGCTTACAAAAGACTGTGAATTTAAATGGGATCCTGATTGTCAATCAGCTTTTGAAACTTTGAAAACAAGAATATCCGAAGCACCTATCTTGAGAGGACCAAATTGGAAACTCCCTTTCCATATTTCTACGGATGCTTCAGATACAGCTCTAGGAGCTGTGTTGGGTCAAAAAGATTTAGTTCCTTATGCCATTTGTTATACCAGTAAAAATTTGACTCCCACAGAGTTGAACTATACTGTGACTGAAAAAGAGTTTTTAGCTGTTGTTCATGCAATTAATAAGTTTAGACATTACATAACAGGCTATGAAACTTTTATTCATACTGACCATTCTACAATTAGATATTTGATGAACAAACCTGTTACTAATGGCAGAGTGACAAGATGGCTTTTACTTTTGTAAGAATTCAATATTACTGTGTTGGATAGACCAGGAAAACAAAATACAGTAGCTGATTTCTTGTCTAGGATTCAGAATACTAAAGAAGATTCTCCTGTAGAGGATAAGTTTCCTGATGAATACTTATTTGCAGTAACTATTAAGACACCTTGGTATGCAAATATTGCTAACTATTTGGTTACAGGGAAACTACCTTCACATTTATTTCCAAGTGAAAAACGAAAAATTATTCAGGAGAGTTCAAAATATTCATGGATTTCTAACGAATTGTTTAAAATAGGGCCAGATCTTGTGATCAGAAGATATGTCAAGGAAGATGAAATGCCTGATATTCTTAAGGCATGTCATGATGAACCATGTGGCGGACACTTTGCAGACAAAATGACGGCCTATAAAATCCTCTCTTTAGGATATTATTGGCCTTCCCTCTTCAAAGATGCAAAACAATATGTCAAAAGGTGTGACAGCTGCCAAATAGTAGGGAAACCTACCCTTTCAAATGAAATGCCATTACAACCACAGGTACTCATTGAACCCTTTGAAAAATGGGCTTTAGATTTCATTGGACCTATTAACCCACCATCTAAGCAAAAGAAGTATATATTGGTTTGTACTGATTATGTTACTAAATGGGTAGAAGCCAAAGCATTAGTATCTACTACTGAAAATTCAGTTGTTCATTTTCTTTATGAGGATATTTTTACTCGCTTTGGTGTTCCAAGAGAAATTGTGACAGATCAAGGAAGCCAATTCACATCCAACCTGGTGGAGAAGCTGATGGAAGAATAAAAAATCAAGCATAGAAGATCTACTCCTTACCATCCGCAAGCAAATGGTCAAGTGGAGTCTAGCAACAAAGTTCTTGAAAGTATCATCACCAAAACTGCTCATCTACATAGAAGAGATTGGGCAGAAAGGCTTCCTGAAGCCTTGTGGGCCTACAGAACTACATGGAGAAATACAACAGGACATTCTCCCTATGAACTTGTTTATGGGAAAGAAGTCCTGCTCCCCATTGAGTTCCAAGTCAAGACCTTCAAGATAGCAGTTCAGTTGGGGATGGACTTATCAGAAGCCCAAAAGCATAGAATGGAGCAGTTGAATGAGCTAGATGAGATCAGACAAGAAGCAATTCTAAGAACTGATCTAGTTAAATATCAAAGAACTAAATGGCATGACAAATATATCAAAGAGAAGAAGTTTCAAGAAGGAGATTGGGCATTGTTATTTGATTCCAAGTTTAAAGATTTTCAAGGAAAATTTTAGACTCATTGGCTTGGGCCATATGAGATTGACAAGATCTTTAGCAATGGAGCTGTAAGAATCAAGACCATTGATGAGTTTCAAACTCCTCTTATTGTGAATGGCCATAGATTGAAAATTTATCATAAGCCACTCTCAAAAGAGGATTTTGTCAAAATGTTTCAAGAAAGTTCTGCAATCAGGCTGGTACAGAAGAATTCTTCTTCTCCACCAGCCTAGCTTTTGTCCTTTTCAGTTAAAAAAATAAAAATAAAAATAAATAAATAAATAAATAAAATTGTATAAGCCTGAAAACCAATCACTGATTGGCAGTCTTATACAGAAAATATAGGGTGAAAATCAGGAACACCTGACACTCTATATTTTCCAAAAAAAAAAATCTCTCTTTCATTTCACAAGTTTTGTGATCATTCACTCCATTCCATTCCACTTCATTCCATTTCATTTCACTTCATTTCACTCCACTCCACTTCATTTCATCCATTTCATTAATAAAAATCTTTTTCATGACCATTTCCATCTGGTTATTTGTCATCTGTTCATTTCCATTCATCCAAGTAATAGCTGTGTCAGTTTTCGCAGCTGACATCTGTTTCCGCAGCTGACTCTAGTTTCCGCAACCAGAAGCAGATTCCGCAGCTACTACTCTGTTTTCAAAAAGAATGTACAGTTAGATGTTATTTCCATAATCATGAAATAAAATGCAGGTGAGAGGATCAAAAATGAAGACATGGAGCATTCAAGACACCAATGAAGAGCAATTAGTTGAAGACCAAAGGAAAAGGAAAAGATTCCAAAGGTATGAATAAAATTTATTTCAAATAGCATTGAAAAACACATTTTTATATAGTTCTGAACCATGAGCTCTATCCATTATGTGCAATGATTATATTGACAATTCCGTAACCTTTCACGATCTCCATATTATCCTCTCGCATTCATTCCCAAACGGTTCCATCATTAAACCCCCGATTTTCACTCATGATACAATATTCCACCGGTGACAATGAGACGTATTTGATTTGAACAAGGACTCTTATAGCCGCATAAATCCATAACCGTTGATTGAAACGTGTTCACATTTATTTCGCAGCCACCAAATTTCAAAACGCTGCCGAATGTGTTATACTCTGTCAATTGCACAGTCGTATCTCTGTTATGCTCACGAAACCCTTTTCTATTATGTCTCACTCCATTCCGTTCATTGTGCTCATTTCCACTCTCGGATATCTACCCACAGTCTCACTCCATTCCGTTCATTGTGCTCATTCCCATTCTATAATATATTCCCACAGTCATTGAGCTCGTTTATGTGCATTCAGCCGTTCTATTTCCATTTGAATCCTCCACACAGGAAAGTATTTGAAGAGCAAAAAGAGAAATGGGTAAATTGCTAAGAGCAGAACCGGAAGGATCGAAGTTCATGGAGGGATATCCACAAGTAAGGGAGATATTGAAGAAAGCAAAATGGTTGCGTTTTATCCAGAAGTTCAGAGGTTATCACAAAGAAGTTACAAAAGCATTTGCAAGGTCGTTTAATGGCTTGGAAGCAGAAATTGGAGACCTTAAGTTTGCGGTCAATGAAGCATCTATAGCAACAGCCACGGAACTTCTTCAGGAGGGTGAGCGTTGGTTTAAGAATAAAAGTATCAGTGATGAAGCATGGAGAACAATCTTACGAAACCAAGGTATGGACATAACTGTTTTTAAAAGAGGAATTCCTGTGCATGCATTGAAAGAGGAATGGGCTACTTTGTTGCTAGTTGTTCAGAAATTCATTACATGTGAAGGCCGCTTTGGGTCCATGTACATGTACCATACCAGGTTACTGATGGATTTTCTAGATAATCAAGCTCTCAATCTCCCATATTTTCTGTTAAATAGCTTGAAGAAAATGTCTGTGACTGTTCAGAAACATTTAGGAGATGTAGAACCTCATCTATATCACCACGGCCTTATAAAAATTTTGATTGAAAAGGAGTTAAAGGAAAAGAAAGACACATGGGAACAATTTCTGGTTAGAAATTTCTTTGAGGAACCTCAGGAAATTCCTGAAGGTAGCACAACAAGAAGAAGTAGGAGAAAAAGAACAATTGATGAAATCCAAAACACTCCTACTACTGCAATTGAAAGAACTGATAGGGAAGAAAGACTGTCAAAGAGGAAGAAGAAAGAAATCAAGGGTAAGAAGCCAATAACACCAAAAGAAAGAAAAACTATTGAGGCTATACATAAAACTCCTTCTTCTGAAGAAGAAGATAATCAAGTGTTATCCGAAAGACTAGTTTATCTTCAAAAACAATCCTCTATGGCCAAGAAGACAGAGAAAGGAAACAAAAACAAAAGGATAGTGCACCACAGCGTGTGAGAAGAAGCAGCAGACTTAAGGGGAAATTGAGGAAAACGCAAATGAAGGGTCCTCATTTCATTGATTTGGGAGAGGAAACATCTGAACAGTCCCCAGCTGACCATAGTCCATCTCAGTCAGTTAGTGAACCTGGTTCATTTCATTCCCAATCATACATTGAACATACTCCATCCCATTCTCAGCAAGATATTGATGTGAGCCCTCCTCAGCCAGATTATTCTCCTTCACGGCATTTTGGGGACAGCCCAATAAAAATGACACCTGAAATAGACCCCAAGCAGCAGGAAGTATATGACTATATAGAATATTTGGAAAAGGCAGCTACAGGTCCCAGTACTTCGTCTATCCAGCCTCATACAGTACAGGATGATTTAGTCCAATCACTAAAACAGGAAATTTTTGAGTTAGAGCTTTTGAATAAACATATCAAAAATGAAAATGAGACATTGAAGGAACAAGGAAAACTAGACAAAATCATCCATGATAATACTATGCTACATCTGGGAATATGGCAAAAGAAGAACAAGAAATTGAAAAGAAAATGCCAGAAGTTGAGCAGAGCACTGGTTAATATCAAATTTAGGTGCTTAATGAAGAAACCCAGAATGTTAGCAGCACCAAGGACGAGGAGGAGAGGATTGGATGTGTTGGCTGAAGTGTCAAGGCACATGAACTAAGGAAGGAATATTAAAATTTTGGTTGCATGAGGACATGCAACACCTTCATAGTGGGGGTATGTTGAGTCTCAATTCTGCATCTTTTCCATACACTTTTCTATATCTTTTTCACTCACCTGAACCTCCCAAGTTGTCAATATCATTTGCAAAAGAGCATCTAACATGGTTTTTAATTATATTTTTGTGTTTGCTATTTGATTTAGATTTTCTTCATTCAGCTGCGGAATCTTGCCACTTTCCGCAGCTACTGCAAATTTCCGCAGCTATTTTGTGAAACTCTATGTTACAGGTGTCTACAGGGAAAACGAGCCACATGGGCAAGTCAGGAATGATGTGGACATGGTTCATGTCCTATTGGTTCGAGAAAACTCATCTACAGAAGCCACGGTCAAAGGCGTCCACATGGAAGTCAACCATAGAGTCTTACGGTGACAGGACTCTGTTCTATGTCACGTAAAGGTTCATATGGCCGTTTCTGAGCTTGCAGAGGACAAGTCGACATCTGTACATGGCTCCATAGTCGAATTCAAGCATCCACTCCTCATAGATTTATTTTCCAACACAACCATGATCCTAGATCCGTGGACGTAATGGTCTACGTGTTCTACACCAGCATAAACTTTAGGAGACAGTTATATTTCTTTTGTTATATATAACGCGTTTGCATACACATATAGAGTTAGTCTCGATTAGTCTCTGTTAATTTTATTAAGTCTGCTCTGTAATGTAATTACGCTGCCTTTGAGCCATAATACTACCATACTGTTATGACTGCATTTTTAATATAAGAAGACTCTGTTTTCCAACTTAATTCGTACTTGAAGATCGTTGCCAAGGCTAGTGTAGAGGGCCCCTGCTCAGCTAAGGTTTTGTGCATTAGTGTATAGTTCTTATTTCATTTCTTTAAAGCTCATTGTGCCATAATCCATTCACATGTTTATACATTTCATTTTTTTTTTTCATTTTTGTTTATAAACTTTCCTGCTTTCCATTTCACTTCTGTCTTTCATGTTTTATGTTGTTAATCACTGATCAGTGTTCTTGTTTCAGGTTATAGATAGGCAGCCCGGGCATTTTCATAGCTTTTTGACTAATGACTTGGAATTAACATTGTTCTGATGCTAATGTGTTTTTCTTAGTTTCTGTTTCATTTCAGTATTGCTTTGTTTAACTCAGTTTTGCTTAATTGTTTCAGTAGTTAAATTTAGATATATTAAACTGCTCATAGCATCTTCAGTTGCCTCCGAAAGCCACAGCTGGACTAATGGTGAGGGATTGTATTATGAAATGTGTAGTTTAGTATTAGTTTCCTTTCTGCAAAATTAGATATATTAAACTGCTCATAGCATCTTCAGTTGCCTCCGAAAGCCACAGCTGGACTGATGGTGAGGGATTGTATTATGAAGTGTGTAGTTTAGTATTAGTTTCCTTTCTGCAAATTAGAAATGTTAAATTGTGCATGACATCTTCAGTTACCTCCGAAAGCCACAGCTGGACTAATGGTGAGGGATTGAATTATGAATGTATGGTTTGATATTAGTTTACTTTCTGCAAGTTAGATATCAGTTACTCAAGTTGTTTATGGTTACTTCCGAAAATCATAGCTGGTCTAATGATGAAGGATCAGAAGATAAATTGATGTAATCTGATTTAGATTTATTTTGTTGCAATTTTGAATTTCTTTAAGCATAGTTTCTTTTTGTTTAGACAGCAGCAAGAATAGTTTAGTTTCATGCTCACTAGTTCACTATTTTTGATTTATTAGACTTACAACATCTTTTCATTTCAGCAGTACATTTTCATTTCCTTTCAAGTTTTGTCATTGAAAATTTCAAATTCCTTTTTAAGTTTCAAGTTGGTAAATCATTATAGGAGATATCATTTCCTTGAACAAATATAACCATACTTGTTTTCATTTTAGAATTTCCATTTCACCTTAGAAAACCAAAAACGACAAAAAGTTAAGAAATAGGTTATCTTGCACATATAGTGCGCCGCACTTCATCAGCTTACGAATCTCGGATTGACAAAT